>PVIJ01017987.1:0-27676 GCA_004024925.1 Scalopus aquaticus | reverse complement strand
AAATTCCTCCATTTTCTTTCTTTTTAGTTAGGAGGGCTTTAGCTATGCGAGGTTTTTTGTGGTTCCATATGAATTTCATCAGTAGTCGATCTATTTCTTTGAAGAATGTCATTGAGATTTTTATTGGAATAGCATTGAATCTGTAAATTGCTTTTGGTAGGATTGCTATTTTGATAATGTTAATCCTTCCAATCCATGAGCAGGGGATGCCTTTCCATCTTCTTGTGTCTTCTTCTATTTCTTTCAACAGAGTAAAACTGTCTAAATTCTATGTGACTTTTATTTCCATTCCACTTCAGCCAGCCTTTTACATAGGCACTTCATAGGCATTTGCAATTACACTTAACCTTGTCATCACCCAGAACTGAACTCTTAAAATCCTCCATAGACTGGCTTACTACCCACAGCCTCCTACCCTTTCAGCTTTCTCACCATCATTTCCCAACATTTTCTTTGAGATCTCCAGTTTTCTCCTACTCTGTCTCTTCCACATTTCCACACTCCTTCTTATCCAGGCTAGACAGGATGATGGCTTACTGCTTCAATTTTTCTTGGGTCAATACCATCCTCTTCCTGCCCCTTCTGAAGTTCTATCTTTCAAGATCCTTTCCCTGAAACTCCTTGACTTTTACATCCAGGCTTCTATATGCTGCCAGGAAAAAAAGCCATTTAATTTTGTCACAACAAATTTACTGTCTTCAACTTCAGATAGGCTTACAATGCTGCATAGTAATCTCTCTGTTTTTTTTGGTTCTTATTTCATCGCCCATGATTGCCTTATTTTTTCCTCTGGTTTTTAAAAATATGTATTTTTGTATTTAAAAGATTTTATAAAGGAAAATTTAAAATATATTCAAAATAGAGTGAATGCTATCATAAATTTCCATATATCTATTATTTAACTCATGGCCAATCAATAGCCTCAATGCCACCCCCAGATTATTTTAAAGAAAGTATTTGCATCATATTATTTATCTGTTAGTATTGTATATATCCTAATAGGTGAGGACATTTATAAAAACTAAGTACAATAGCATTGCTACCAAATAAAACTAAAGGATTCCCAGGAACTCTGAACTATAATTCATGTTGCCCAGGGTAAAGGTTCATGCCCACCTGTGTGCATAAAAGCAAAGTAATCAATCCTCTCTGGGCCCAAAGATTTTTATAATAGTTTGTGAGAAATTTGTCAGGGTACCATCATGAAGGATAAAATCTAAGTGCCCCCCTCCCCCTTGCCCAGCAGGCAAGTTTGGGAGGCTTGCATAGTTAAGGGGAAAGTGATAAGGTTACCATGGCAACTGGGCCCAAAGATCAGTCACATTGAACATGATCTGCAGAGCTCCAGGGTTGCAGAAGCAGAGTCTGAACACATTCTGTGTCAAAGGTCAATACCCAAGGCCAGATATCCCAGCAGATAACTGGCTCAAATTGGTGCCCTAGAGAGTATAAAAGAGGGCCTCAAGCCTCTCTTTGTGAGAAGATACCTCCCATAGATGCTATCTCCTGCCTTGCCCCCAGCAACCTTGCAAGGTATTCAATAAATCTGCTTTTCCTATTCTCCACTCTGTCTCTGGTGAATTTCTCCACCCCTGTGCCTCCAGCAGGCCTATGCCCCAATTACCCTGTGACAAAATTCAAAGGGAATACAGAGGGGAGAAGAGGAATAGGGAGGAAAGAGAAATATGAATATCAAACTATGAAGCCAAACCATCCCCTCGTGGCCCAACATTCAGCTACACAGTCAGAGACCAAAGTACAGTGACAAAGGCCCAGGAAAAGAGCTGCCAGGAGAATGAATCCAACATACCTGCCGGCAAGGAACACAAATAAGAGATTTTGCAGCCCCAAAGGGCTGGTAGAGGAGAAGAGAACCTGAGTTCAAAATGTGCTGCCCAAGTTGGATCCACCACGGGTCAAGATGTCAGCTGCCATAATCTCTCAAAGGCTCTTACTGCCTGACAAAGTGATGAAATCGGAAAAAGAGCCACAGGTAAGAGCCAACTGAAGGGGCAAGAGTGGACCCTGAGCGGGGGCAGGAACCCTCCCTCTCCACATCCAAAGGGCAGTTGAGCCAAAGCACGAAGCCTGACAGAATGGAAGGACCTCTTCTCTTGCGCCATGAATGTTTTCTAAAGCCTATTCCCAGGCTCCACTCTGCCCATTAGTTCTAGCTATTCCTGTTGAAGAAGTCAGGAGGTGTAGCAGCTAGAGATTTGTGACACTTAACAGTTTCTAACAACCCCGCAACTGTCTTTATTCAGAAAGCCATGCGTGGACGGGTGAGACCTCACGGTTCTCTTACAGAATTATTTGAGCAAAAGAAGTTAAGGATAGTTTTCTAATAACAGTAGACATATAGACAGTTTTCACATTTCTCCTCATTGCTTTTTAATTGTTAAAAATAATTTGAAGCAGGACCTAAATAAGATCCATGTTTTGTGATTGGTTCACTTGTCTGATAAGTCTCATTTTATGTAAAGTTTCTCCTTTCTTTTCTTTTGTTTATACGATGTTTTACTGTTGAAGAAATAGGTCTTATAATTGCTTTTGAAACTTTTTTTAAAAAAATATTTATTTATTTATACATGCAAGCTGGGGTACAGACCAGAGGTGTGGGGCAGCGAGAGGGTTCACCAGAGACAGAGCGGGAAGCAGAACAGGCAGATCAGAAATACACTGCTGAGGGGAGCAGCGGGCGAAGCAGGAGAGGTCTGCCGCACCATGTGGGATTCTCCCCGGCGGGGCGTTGAACTCGCTGAACTCCCCGACAGCTCCACAGCGCAGCGCTTAACTGCTGCACCACCAGGCAGGCCCCTTTTGAAACTTTTTACACACTGCCATAACCAACTCATGTTCCTGATAGCTGATCAAGATTTATGGGGAGTCCTTTAATTACCTACCATGTTAGTTAAAAGTCCCTGAACTACTTCCCTTAACTACCTGTAATCCTGAACTAGCATATATATCCATAGTTTTCTCCTCTGCTAGTCCTGAGAAAAGTTGTTCCATCAGTATCTTAGGTTCTTCTGTACTTGTTTACTGAGGGAACACCTTCAATTTTTATCTTCATTCTCTGAATCTTTAGCCTTTCTGCAACTTTTTCCTCTCAGCATATGAACATATTCAAGTCTTGCTCAGCTATACAATCAAACTAACCATAACAGGTGTCTCTGTGCCCTCCCCTCACCCGGCCAGACTTCTGTCAGCCTTATGTCTCATTCTAATTTTGGTCCTGTTTCTCTCATCTTTCCTTTCAAAATCAAGCTTCGAAAAAAATTATCTACATTCATTTTTTCCAACTTCCATTTACTCCCTAACCACCACCTTGCTTTAGTTTCTATCACTTCTTAAAAATAGTGTTTTGCTTTTCAAGGTCACTAAAAATTTCTGGTTAAAGGAATCTTTTATCTCATTTGATATTGCTGGTATTTTATGGTCTTGGTCACTTTTTGCTTCTTGAAATAGGCTCTAGCCTCCGAGAATTGGTCTCTCTTGGTAGCAAGTCCCTCTGCTTGCATCTTCTTAATTCCTCTGAAGGCTTTTCTCCCTTAATCTGTCTTTAAACTGAAGCATTTTATGAGTTCTACATATTTTCCCCAGATGACCTCATCGATTCCTATGGATTAAAGAAACAACTTTATGAAGACTCTCAGCTGCATGTATCTTTGGCTCTAAAACGCTCTAAGATCTGGGTTATCATATATAGCCAATTGCCTATTGGGAAGCCATCTCGGACTCAACATGGCTCCCCTTCATCCTTGATCTTCCCACTTAAACTTTATTTGCACTTTACCTGTACTTACCTACATCCTCAAATCAGAAATCTGGTAAACATCTTTGATGTCTTACTCTTTCCCTTTTCTTTCTTTCCTTCCATTTCTAACAAATCACAAACTGATATTAATTGTAATATGACTGTTACTGGGCGAAGGATTTAAAAACATGTTAGAAACTCTCTCATTAGTTCTGAGTCCAGCTACCTACTGCCATAATAGCAAAAGGATCTTTGATGTAGCAAAAGAGAAAAACAATGTATTTTAACCAACAAGGTAGAGGGAGAGGGAGAACTGGCAGGGGAGAAGGAGAAGGAGAAGGTCCAGTTAAAGCTAATAGTTTGAGGCAGTGTTGCAGCTACGGAGCAGGCAGGGTGCAGCAAAGGCCTACCACTGCTGAGGTTGGGGGTTACTCCCTCTCCGCGAGGCCAAGTTCCATGTCCAGCAGTTAGGTGGGGCAGACGCCTCCTGCAGCAGCTCTGACTAAAAGGAGAGCAAACCCACAGGCTTCACTCCCTTATAAGGCTCACAAATGATGCTCAGCTCTGCTCCTTCCCTAACAGCCCCCTTTCTCTGGACAGCAGGGTGGAGTTCAGACCAAGGCCCTGCGCAGGCTTTCTCCTGTCTGGCCTGGGCAGTCTGGATGATGGAAGCTTAGACTATAAAATATAGGATGTAAGTTTCACAAGGCCAGAAACCAGAGGTGGCAGTAGAAATGATTAATGAACTGTCTATGAAATTTTTGCAAGGCTAGGAATGGGAGGTAGGGTCAGAGAGGATTATCAGTCCTTGCAGACTAACCTAACCAGACCCCAAAGTGATAAACTCTGCAAAAGATAAAATTCCATGGAGGAATGAATCCCACTGAAGAATATTATATAACAAGCCCTGCTCTGGCAAAGACCAGCTGTTGCCCTTTAAGAGTTGCACTTTTGTGTCTATGCAATTGTTTTATTTCTCCTAATAAACTTGCAGGTGCTACTGAATGGGACACCATACCAAATGCATTCTCAGAGGGGCCAAGAACCATAATTCTCGAACCCCAACCCCAACACCAGGGGGACAGAGTTTGGCCTCTTGTCTACATCCTACATTAGGACTGCTACAAAACTCCCTTTTGAGTGTTATCTTCGCCAAAGCTATTATACATAGATTACTGCAATTATCATAATGGGTCATTCTGTCTCCTGTGGAACCCTACAAACCTTTTGCTACCCTAGTGGGCATATTAATACACTGCATGATATCCCTCAGTGACTTCATATTCTTCCAGGAAAGGAAAAAAAAATCTTGGTAGCACAGTATATGAAGCCCCATACATTTAATTGGTTAGATATTACCTCTTTGGCTCCCTCTTCTAGCCTTCCTATCTCACTCCCTACACTTTAACTTTTAGCATCTACTTTCTCCCCTCTGGGCTTGTGCCTTTGCTTCCCCCAGTTGGAATGTTCTTTTTGTTTGTATAACTTAGCCTTTGAGGTTCCGGAGCCTAGTCTAGGAAATCTCCTCAGACTTCTAGACTTTTCTGGCACTTTCTGCCATTTGCCTCAAGAATCCCTCACCATAGGCTTCCTACTTTACCTTGCTCTCCTTCACTTACTGATTTATCTGAGGTAAACTAATGTCTTGACTAGGATATGTCAGCTCACAAAGTCATAGAATGCTCCAGTTAGAAAGAATCTCCTCATTTTGCAGATAAAGATTTTTTTTTTTTTTTTTTTTTGTGGTTTGCTGTCTTTAAGGAGGGAAGCCAGACTTCCTGTGTTAACAATTCAAAAACTGTTTACCAAGGACCTGCCGTGGGCAAATCTCTGTGTTCGACATCTGGAGGTTATAAAGATAGAACCGCTTTCCTCACATTGTTAATAGTGGGGTAGATGAGATAAAAGCTTCAGTCAGTAAGTAGAAAAAAATCAGTGAAGAGGAACAGATAGAAAGCAGGAGACTTCAGAAGGAGCATGATGGAAGGATATCACTAGGATGATCAAGAAAAGTCCTGAGGAGGGTTAATGATTGAGCTGAGTCTTGAACATGGATGGACAACGAACAGAGAGGTGGGAAGAGCATTAGGTGAAGAGCCCAGTGAGAGGAGAGGTAGAGACTAATTTGAATTTTAAATGATAGGCATTTCTGTTTGAGAGCTAGCAGGCCTTTTCATGGCCCTTAAAAAAAAAATTAGAGAAATTGCATAGCAATGAATCAGGGATCTTTTACAATTTGAAAAATATTTATATAGCATACATATGTTATCTGGTGTCATCATGTTATCTTTGCTTTTTTCCTAATGTTCAGAGAGGCAAACTTTTAGTAACATTTTTTTATTTATGGTAGAAGATGGGTTATCAACAAGGCAATAATTACTGTGACACAAGTATGGCACGTTGCTATAAAAGTTGAATGAACGGAGCCCCTAACTCTGGCTTAGGGGCAGGAGAAACTGTCAAAGAAGGTGTGAAATATGTAGAGTTGGCAGGAGTGAAGACGTGTCCCAGAGAAAGAGCTACTATGTGAGAAGTGAATCAGAGATGAGAAAATGGAAACAGGGTGGATAGCTTTTTCTCCCTCTGCACATCTGTAACACACCTTAGCAGTCCTTCCTGCCAATCTATATTGTTTTTTATTTTTTTAAAGATTTTTTTTTTATTCATACAAGAGCTAGGGTGCAGGCGAGAGGTGTGGGGGGTGAGAGGATTCACCAGAGACAGAGTGGGGAGCAGAACAGGCAGACTGACTGAAGTACACTCCTGGGGGGAGCAGCGGGCGAGGCAGGAGAGGTCTGCTGCGCCATGTGGGAATCTCCCTGGCTGGGGATTGAACTCTTACTACGGATAGCTTCATGGGCTGAGACTTAACCCCTTGCACCACCAGGGAGGCCCTGTGTTGTTTTTAAAAGAAAAAGAGGAGAACTAGAACACAGAGGAAAAATAAGACCAGAAGGAAGACAAGAGAGAAGACTTGGTTCTACAGCTCTGACTTTGAAATTCCTATGCCATAACTGAAGACAGTTACTCAGTATCTTTGGGATCTGCCAGATTGGTCCTGGGCTCACTGGGCGTGAGCTTGAAAGCCTTTTCCAGCTCGAGTGATCTAGGATCTTGTTTTCCCTGACTTTCCTTCTAATGAAGTTGGACTTATGTAGCTGATGGACACTGGATCGAGATCTTTGGCTCAGCACTTGCTGAGAAACAATGCAGCTGTTTTTAGCCATTTTTCTCCCGTGACTGAGCAGTTAGGTTTTTAATATGTCAGCAGAAGCTGTTCATTAGCTGTTTTCTTTAGAGGGAGGAAGGCACAGTTGTTTTTTTTTTTTTTTTTTTTTTAACATTCTGACACCTTTCTTTCCCTCAATATCAGTACTGCTCACCAACTACATAATATGGTGATAAGAAGAGAAATTACACATTGGCATTATCATGAGGCTATTTTGAAAACATTATCTCCTGTTCATTTCCTAGAATATCATCAAGTCTCCACAATATCAATTCCTTAAAAGAGCATGATGTTTTTGTTCCAACTGAAGCCAAAAAATTTTCATGAATTTTGTCTTCAGTCATGCTAACTTTCTTCCCTGATGCCATGGCTAAAGGTACAGCTTTGAGCAAATTCTTTGCCGTAATAGAATCGGGTAGTTTACTGAATTTGTAGGTTTTTTTTTTTCAGTAATTCCTTTATTTTTACATTGTTTGTAGGCTGCCTGCATTGTAGATTACTTTATGGCATATTTCAAATCCTGCATTGAACTTCTTTCATCATTCCTCTGGTTTTGTCATCTTTTTTTTCAGCCCCACCCTCTAGCCAGTCAATATGTGCTTAGGTAACAGAACTCATTAATCCTAATGTTGACGAAGCATCATCTCATAGCAGAATCCACCAGGAATTGGTATTTTATATATTCCCAAAGGTAGAAAAAGAGTTTTCATATTATTTGAGAGTTTTGTTTGACTTGTTTCCATTAACATGGGCAAAATGGGTGTCTAATAATCAAACGCTTCTTTCGTGTGCCTTCAATCCTCCTTACTCATGAGACCAAATGAAGGTAACGTTCATTAGTGTTTTTAAGAAAATATCCTTAAAAAAATTCTATCGAGTTCTAATTTTCCTTGTCTTTTTTTGATACATTGATATTTTTATACATTCATGTATTCAAAACATTTAATTAATTTTTGTACTGTTCTTAAAGCTGCTATTTATAAGGCTAGTTTTAAACAACACCCTTAAATAAGCTGAAAGCAAACACAGGTAAGGGGAAAAGAGTTTTATGATATCCAAAGCAGAGGAACACACAAGAAAATTGGGAGGTTCTGGGAAGACAATGGGCTTGATGCTCTAGATTTAAAACATCCAAACTTGTTTTAGCAACAGTCTTTCCTCCACGACCTGAGTCATAAAAATTAGAATAGGCAATACCTTCAGCTGGATGCAATGGAAAAGAGGCTGTTACATGGAAACTAACTACGGGCTGGCTATCTCGCATGCATCTGTATGACTCCCAGCATGAGTCTACTAGGCCTGCTAATTACTTTTTGAATGAATTCATGTGTACAAGTATATGCATGTTAAAATGGTGCTAGAACATTATTAGCCAATGAGTAGAATTCTGTGTAAGGCAGATTGAGACTGAGACCAAGTGGCTAATGAATTTACTTAATGAATCATTTATAAGGCTCTAAACTGAGAGTTTAGTAATGAACATTTCTGCCAATGATTGACCTTTCCAGTTATAGCTTTTCTTATTTTTTCGAATAATACCTAGTATGTACTGATGAAGATTTTGCTTGTCATTAAGCATGGCATGCTTTTTAAAGTATTTGCATATCAAGCAGTGCTTTTTAAAGCTGTGTGAGGATAGCACTGTGGATGCTGTATTTCTCTGTTATTTTTCAGGTCATTCAGAATTCTGGGTAGAAGAGAGGTGGCAATAATTGCATAATTCTTTTTCAAACACTGCCTTGTTTTTTGATAGTTGTTAACATTTATGTTAATATCTGCTGACTTAGTAGGAAAAATGTTCTGTGAATTCTTCTTTTGGGAAGGTTATTTTATTTGCCATTTTCTAGGTCTTGGGGGACAAAATGACAATAAAGTGAGTGAAGTTAAATCACAATGATGTAATGTGAAATAGGAATTGATGTTTCCACGACAGTGTTCAATTACTAGCATCAATCATATGCATGATTTTGGTTTCATAGAAATTTAACAGTGAGAATTAAATAGTTATCCAACCCCTAAGGAAGTCTACTCTTACCTTGAATAATAACTCCAGGGGTGGAGTTACTACTCACTCTGTCAACAGTATGGAAAGGACCATAGAGGAAAGTAGAAGTTGACAGTGCTAGTTAAAGAAAAGAGACATTGAAAAGGACTGAGTATGAGTGAGAAGAGTTGACTATAGGAGTCTTGCAGATGATAAACTAAAATGTGTCTGAGATTAAGGTCCATGATAAGCAAAGAACAAAGGCATATTCTATGGTTAGGGCCAGGATGTTTTCAGAGGGAGTGAAGCCATTCCATTTATCAATGCTATGTGTGCACTTACAGAGCGTAGGTGTGTAAATGCGTGTGTGTACATGTGCATGTGCATATATCAGGAGCTGGAGCTTTTTTTAAAAAGATTTATTTAGGCAAACAAAAGCTGAGGTGTAGGCCAGAGGTGCAGGGAGGTGAGAGAATTCACCAGAGACAGAGTGGGGAGCAGAACAGGCAGATCTACTGAAATACACTGCTGAGGGGA
This sequence comes from Scalopus aquaticus, assembly GCA_004024925.1. Lineage (NCBI taxonomy): Eukaryota > Metazoa > Chordata > Mammalia > Eulipotyphla > Talpidae > Scalopus > Scalopus aquaticus. The sequence goes on along the minus strand of PVIJ01017987.1, from coordinate 18,169 downwards.
GCAGCGGGCGACACAGGAGAGGTCTGCTATGCCATGTGGGTCAGCTCCCTGGCTGGGGATCAAACTTGTGCTGCAGTGGCTACTTGTAGCTTCATAGTGCTGAGATTTAACCCCTTGTGCCACCAGGGAGGTCCCATGGAGTTTTAAGTACATTGGAAAGAGGGCATTTTCCATCTGCTCAGGTCAGCTACTCTTGCTTCCTATGCTTTGTCCTTAGCTCCAGCTGATTGTTACGTGTGGATCTAGTATTTCCAGATTTTGTTAGCAGGCAGAATGAGCAGCACCTCAGACCCCCAAACCTATACCATTTAATTGGTTCTGCCATCTGCTGCGTAAAGACAAAACATACTCTAGTGCATAAGATCTTCAATAGAAAAGAACTTTAGTAAAACTAGTGTGCAACAATTAGTGTGCAATAAAGAGAAGAGAAAGAATATAGTTAAAATAGTTTGCAGATGAAGCACCCAAAGTTACTCATCCCCTAATAGGTAAATGCCCAGTTAGAAAGGGTTGGCCCAAAGCAGGGTCATTGAGCCCAAAAGCCTGCCACAAGTCTAAGGCAGCTTCTGGTGGGGAACCAGAAGAAAGGGGCAGAAAAGGCCAGACAAGTGTGGAAGGAAAATATCAAAGTCAAAATACTAGTTAAGATAAAGGCTGCTGCTGCTGGCCTCCCCATGGGTCTCTCACCACATCTCTTTCAAGGGTCTCTTTCCATGTCTCCCAAGTCTGTGGTACAAACCCGAGAAGCAAGCGAGGCTGCTGGTTCACATTTCTTTCTGTTCCATGTGCCTCCTCCTTTCTTCTTCCCCCAGGCTTCTCCCTTTCTTCCCCTCTTCTTCAGCCTCTCATCCCTGCTCAGCTCTACCTTCCTCAGGTGGGGCAGGGAGCCTGGAACCTCTCCTTCCTGTGGATATCACACTGTTATCATCCCAGTTTTTAAAAGAAATGTGAAATTTGATATTTTAAAGGAAATATGTCTGGTTTTAAATGTAGCACCACATCAAAAAAAAAAAAAAAAAAAAAAAGGAAAAGAAATTGTGTGGGCCAAACTGACCATGTCTGTGGGCTAATAGGACACTCTATTTACCAGCTGGTCACCTCTGTTCCAAGTTCATTTGCAGCGTCCTGAGACTTGCGCTTCTAATTGACTGGGCAACTTCAGTATCTCCATCTGAATAATGTCTCTAGGAACACTTAGCCCATAATGTTGTTTTGAGACATATAATTTATAGAAAAGCTTGGTTACAATGAAAGGCAGATAATATAACTCAATAAATGTTGGTTGAGTCTGAATCAGCTACCTCACACTCAGCACTCAGTTGGCTTTTTCTTGTCCATCTTCATGGCAAGCTTAGGGAGAAATGAGTGCTTGTTTCTGTTGTATGATTTAACAATGGTTTCCCTCCTCAAAGTCTCTCTTCATCTTTCCCTGCCAAGGTACATATTTCAGGTAAATCTTTGTTGGCAGATCTCTGTTATATATAAATGCTCCCTGACTTGAGTAGGTGGGCATGGGTGTGTGTGGTGGTAGAGAAGGCATATCAATGGCTATGTCTACCTTTGTGGCCTTTGGCCTGTGTGCCACAATCTACCTCCTTACACACTACCAGAGCTTACTTTCAGCCATCAACCAGCCACTTGAGACACTAGAAACAGCTGGGTCTCTGAGTGTAATTAAATATAAATCCAGTTATCTCCAAGAGTCAGGGATGACAAATGAAGGAAAGGCCTGCTCCTTCTGTGCTTGGGAAGCATCTAGCTTTTCTTTCAGAAAGGTGCAGGGAAAACTCATGGTTTTTGGGTGAGTTGTTTCCTTGATCATTATATAGTGTCTGTCTTTGTCCTTGATTACCTTTGTTAGTTGAAAGTCTAGTTTATTGCATGTAAGAATAGCAGTTCCTGACTTACTCTGAGTTATTAGTATGCGTGACCTTACTCCAATCTGTTATTTTTAGTTTATTTTTATCTTTCAGTTTTAAATGGGTCTCATAAACAAAGTATTGATGGCAGGAATTTATTCACCCACATTGTGAAATAATTCAGACTATTATTTAGGGTGATTATTGATATCGCCTTTTATTTTCAGTCATTTTGTTTTGGGTTTTTGTTTTATTTGTTGTTTCTTTTTCCCTTTTTTTTTTTTTTTGCTGTTTCTGGATGATTTTTTAAAGAATTTCTATCAATTTCTTTGCTGCTTTTTCTGAGAGTTTTGGTTAGTGGTTACCATGGGGGTTTTACCTGAATTCCTTTGTTTTAGGTCCTTGATGAGCTGATGTCTGTTCTCCATTTAGCTATACAGGTTCTAGTCATTTCTTTCCTCCCCTTTAGTATTTGGTGTTGTTAACACATAGTGTTCTTGGTCCTGGTACTGTAGAAATATTGCTCTTGTTTTTTTTTTTTTTTAAGATTTATTTATTTATGCATACAAGCTGGGGTACAGGCCAGAGGCATGGGGCGGCGAGAGGGTTCACCAGAGACAGAGTGGGGAACAGAACGGAAACACACTGCTGAGGGGAGCAGCGGGCGAGGCAGACAGGCGAGGCAGGAGAGGTCTGCCATGCCATGTGGGAATCTTCGTGGCAGGGCATCGAACTCGCATCGCTGCTGCCAACAGTTCCACAGCGCAGCGCTTAACTACTGCGCCACCAGGGAGGCCCGCTCTTGATTTTTTTTTTAAGATTTATTTATTTATGCATACAAGCTGGTGTGCAGGCCAGAGGCGTGGGGCAGCTAGAGGGTTCACCAGAGACAGAGTGGGGAACAGAACAGGCAGATTGACTGTAATACACTGCTGAGAGGAGCAGCGGGTGAGGCAGGAGAGGGGTGCTGTGCCCTGTGGGAAGCTCACTGACCAGCTGTGGATAGCTTCATAGTGCTGAGATTTAACCCCGTTATGCCACCAGGGAGGCCCCCAATATAGCTCTTGTCGTTTTGTTAAGGAGTTCACACTTTAATTTTTCCTTTCTTGCGGAAAGACTCTTTTTGTTATTACTTGAAGAGTGGGTCTGGTGGTAGCAAACTCCACTAGCTTCTGTTTGTCTGAGGAAACCCTTATTTTCATACTTAATTGATAATTTTGCGGGATAGAGGTTCTTGACTGATAGTTCTTATCTTTAAGGATTGTGAATATTTTTTTCTACTCTCTCCTTACGTGGAGAGTGTCTGGACTGAAATCCCGAGAGATCCTAATTTGGGAGCCATTATAAATTATTATTTTTTCCTGCAAAATTTTTGCTTTATTTTTTCTTTTTGATGGCTCGACAATGATGTGTCTGGGTGTAGATTTTTTTGCTTCTAAGTATTTAGGTGTTTTGCTTGCTACACTTCCATATTTAATTCACTCTGTAAGTTTGGAAAGTTCTTATTCATTATTTTTTGGAATAGGTTTTCCAGTCTTGTTTCTTTTTTTCCCCCCTTCTGGGAATCTGATCATTTGTAGGTTTACTCTTCTAATTGAATCTGATATTCCTGTAGCGGTTCCTTATTTTTCCTTTATCTTGACACTGTATTTTCTCCTAAACGTATAATTTGTTTTGTGTGAAATTTCTTCTTTCTTCTGCCATTTTCATTCTATTTAAAGCACTAAGTTTGTCTTCATTTGATTCAGAATTTCTTTTTGTGATCTTTTTCTGTATTCAATCTCTCTTTTTTTTTTTAAGTTTTTTAAAAAAATAATTATTATGCATACAAGGTAGGGTACAGACCGGAGGCGTGGGGCTGTGAGAGGGTTCACCAGAGACAGAGTGGGGAGTAGAACAGGCAGATGGATGGAAATACACTGCTGAGGGGAGCAGCAGGAGAGACAGGAGAGGTCTGCTGAGCCAAGTGGGAATCTCCCCAGCCAGGCGTCAAACTCGCGTCGCTACTGCCGACAGCTCCACAGCACAGCGCTTAACTGCTGCACCACCAGGGAAGCCCTCAATCTCTTTTTTTTTTTCATTTTTAAATTAAGTTTATTTTCCTATTGGTGAGTTTTAGGAGTTCTTTGTATATTTTGAATGACAGTTATATATATTACATATATATATACAATTTTGCTAATGTCTGTGGCTTTTCTTTCTTCCACTCTATTAATGGTGTCTTTTGCAAAGCACAGGTTTTCATTTTAATGAAGTCCAGCTTATAAATTATTATTATTATTATTATTTTTTAAAGATTTATTTATTCATACATACAAGCTGGGGTACAGGCCAGAGGCGTGGGGCGGCGAGAGGGTTCACCAGAGACAGAGTGGGGAGCAGAACAGGCAGATCAGAGGTACACTGCTGAGGGGAGCAGCAGGCGAGGCAGGAGAGGTCTGCTGCACCATGTGGGATTCTCCCCGGCCGGGCATCGAACTTGCATCGCTGCTGCCACCAGCGCCACAGCACAGCGCTTAACCGCTGCGCCACCAGGGAGGCCTTATAAATTATTTTTATAGTTAACATGACTTGGGTGTTGTACTTAAAAAGTTACCACCACAACTATGTCAGAGTTTCTCCTATATTATCTTCCAAGAGTTTTCAACTTTGTATCTTACATTTAGGCCTGTGATCCAATTGAAATTTGTATTCAATCTCTTTAGAGAAGAATTGCACTGGTCAACACTGAGATCATTACTGACTTAAAAAGGCCCTAATATGTAGTAATTGGTGTGTTGAACATGAAGATAACCCTGAAAATTTTTTATTAGCTCTTGTTTTGAAGATATTTCATATAATTCATTTTATATGTTTCACTGTGTAAATTTATCCAGTAGGACTGTAACAGCATCCTAAATCAGCTTAGAATGATGTAATATTGCATCGCATTGCATAATGCCATCATGCATACATCATCCAGAGTTGATTGCATCGTTTTTTAATGCAGTGCAAAACTACTGCCAGACAGCTGCTGAAGTAAGCTGTCAGCTGTGCACTATATAAAACCCTGTTGGAAAGGTTGAACATTGAAAATATTTCAGACTTTGTGCGAGACAGTGTAAGCTACTGTTCCATAGAACTGTTATTATTTTATCCATTTAGGCACAATACAGAACAGTAATGCCTCAAAAGTGCATTAATAGCGTGGACAATTTCTGCTCTTTTTGTGGGGAAGTGGCATTTGCCAACCAGAAGAAAAGTATCACTTCTCAAGTGAAGAAGGCTTATCATCTTTACTTCGGATGCAAGGTTGGTGACCAAGACAAGCCTTGGGCCCTGCATATATGCTCTGCTACATGTACAACACAAATTTCACAGTGGTTCAATGGCAAAAGACCATCAATGCCGTTTGCAGTCTCCATGGTGTGGAGAGAGCCAAGTAACAACATAAAAGACTTACTTCTGCTTGGTTCCTCCTCTTTCCGGCGGAATAACAAAGCAAAAGAAGTCAATTATAGTTTACCCAAACATTTGGTCTACATTGAGACCAGTTCCACATGGTGAGGGACTTCCTATTCCAGAACCTACAGCAGAATATTCTCTTGATTCATCTGATGAGGACAAGGGTGAGCCGACCTGTTCTTCTCCTGTTCCATCAGCATGCAGTGATCCAGATCTTCACCGTGGTGCATCATCAACTCCACAAGACTAACATAGGAAGAACTAAATGACCTGGTTTGTGATTTGGACTTATCCAAGAACAAGGCAGAATTGCTAGGATCAAGATTCCAAAAATGGAATCTTCTAGAAGAAGATGTCACAATTACTTTCTATTGAGAGCACCACCAACATTTGGAGACTTTCTTCAGAAAGGAAAGTACTCTGGTATTCTGTTCTGATATAGAGGGCCTCATGAATGCCTTAGAAATCACTCATGACCCACAAGAATGGAGACTATTTATAGAACTCTTCGAAACTGAGTCTTACACTCTGTGGTCTGCTCACGTATTAGTACGTGTTTTTGTCACCAGTATCAGGTGGCTGCTCACGTATTAATACGTGTTCATCTAGTCTCCAGTTTTTCACACCACGGTGGATTTATTTGGAACTATTAGGAGCTATTTCTTTGATCATACTCAGTCTAGAATCTTTACACATTGTTTTGGCGAAAGTGTAAGGTGTTTTATGAGACATATTACAGTTTTTTTAACATCCAGTAGTTCAGGAGTTGTGTGTGTTTTATTGAATGATTATACCATTCATGTGGTGGCACAGAAAATGGGCTTCCCCAAGGGCTGGTAAATTTAAAGGGCACCGGCATACAAAGTGTTAAGGCTGTGCTTTAGCACGATGGAAACCGTCTTCCATCTATTCTATTCCTGAACAGCTGTACAAGAGGCAAGCGAAGAAATCTAAGAAGTAGTCTATGACTTGATTTTTTAAAGGTATTAACCGTAGGCCTATTACTATTGGCATGCATTTTATGATGTAAACATCAATTTATTGCAGATTACAAAAAAAAATTAGAGCCAAAATTAGAATTTGACTGTCATATTCATGTTGAGCACATATGAATTGATAGGAAATGACTAATTTTATTTCAGTAACATGACTTTTGTAAAAATTTGTTGACCAGTGTAATTTACCAGCTCATCACCAGACTTTTAGAAACGTCTTAGGTCTGATTTCTTTCTTTTCTGGTTCCTTTAGGCTTGAGGGGTTGAATTAGAAAGAAGGAAACAGATTCAGCAAACAACCTAATATATTAAATAGTGGTTTGGTATTTTGACTAGCACTGTTCTATGAGAATTTTATCTGCTAAAAAGATAATATGACTATGTGTCAAAGTAGGTTCATTGATTGAAAGGAATGTACCACTTTGATGTGGGAATGTTGATTATGGGTGAGGGTATATGTGTTTGTGGGGGCAAGGAGATATACGTAATTTCACCCAATTTTTCTGTGAACCTAAAACTGCTCTAAAAATAATCTATGAGTCTGCCTTCTTCCTGTTTTATTTCAGTGCTTAGTATCCTGTAACTTCACACATATTTATGGTGAAAAAAGTTAGGGCCCTTGTGCTGGGAGGAATATGCTGACATACTCCTTTTTACTTTCTTCCTACTCCTCCCACCATCTCCTACCTCTTTATAGAGCCGCCAGCTTTTAAATCGTTGCCCTCTCTCTGACTTTCACTTATGCTCGAGACAACGGCTGGTATGTAACAGATGTTCAATACATTTTATTGACAGTCTCAGTAAAGGAAGGCATGAAAGACCCTGACTTGTAAGTTGTGAGCCTTGGCATGAAACTCACCTCTATTCCAAATTCAAGGGGCATTTGTTATATGTTAGGGGAACTCTTTGACAATTTTAAGAATTTCCAAACCCATATATATTTATAAGGATTTAAAATGATTCCTGTTTTTAGACTAGGATATTTTATGTAGTAAACAGTTTGGGAATCATCTAATCAAGGTCTGGCACTTTTAAAAAAATATATTTTTATTGTTATTTATATCTTTTACATTTTATATTCTCTTTGGGTAGCCCACCACCAATTCATCTCTGTGGTCCCTTGTGTCCTTTTCTACTCCATTTTGTGCCGTATGCTCCCCCCCACCCCCGAGTGTCTCTCTCCTATTTGGTTTCCCTATAATCCTGTTATAAGTGAAATCATTCGATATTTTTCTCTTTCTTTCTGGCTTATTTCGCTGAGCATGATCCCCTCTAATTCCATCCATGCCGCTGCAAATTGCATGTGTTTATCTTCCTTGAATGCTGAATAGTATTCCATTGTGTATATGTACCACATCTTCTTGATCCAATCATCTATTTTTGGACATCTGGGTTGCTTCCATACACTTTTAAGGGGCTCTTTCATGTATACATATGCTCCTGTGTGTTTGAGGTATACTGATGGGTTCAAGGTCACAACCAAACTAGCAGAGGGCAAAACCCTTGTGTTGAATCCAGTTCTCCTGGTAGTATATTTGTGACATGGCATTTCTCAGAGAAAACCTGGGCAGTGACAGTGCCACATTGGTGCCCTTCCTCTCTGAGAACATGTATGTAACTTGCATGTTTTCCTATCATTAAGCTAATTTCCACTGCAAAGAATGTTTTTGCTTCTATAGAAGGCTATGTGGTTTCATTTTGACACTTAGTTGAAGTTTTTAATGAACCTCTCTCTCTCATATATCATACCCCTGTATATATTGCTTAGCTTGCTGACATCAGAGAATTCTGAATGTGCTCTTATGTAAGTTCAAATTCCTGTGGAGTAAAGAAAATGCAATAAAGTGTACCATACTAATAATCTATCAAACACTTTCATCTGCATGATCAAAATGGGGTGTGGGTGCAAACACTTATCTTAGACTCATCTCAAGTTAAGCACTTTCCCCATGATTGGCTTGAAAACATTGCCTGCCTGGTGGTGAGAGTCTGCTAACATGTAAGTTGGCAACAGAAACAGAACAGGCAATCAATTGGAGTGAGAGCTTCAAGAGCATCAAGATGTCATTAAGAGAAAGCTTAAGGCCTTTGGAATTAAATGGAGAGAGGTTGAGTTCACTTTATGTTTAATTCTCTAGAAAATATTTGTAGTCTTTGCTTGCCATCCTTGCTAAATTACTATTTCCCTGGCTGTATACTGGTCCTCACCAACCCACTTTAAACGTCATAAATTTATTTCGGAAAATAAAGGATTGAATCTAATGTCAACCCTGGACACTTGGATGTTTGGGTTGGCTGAACAAATAGGCAAAAACTAACTCAATGGGGTGGGTGACTCATTAAAAGCTTCAAGAAATAGGAAACCCATAGGACATATTTTAGAGAAAATGGTAATGTTTGGTGGTTGTCATACCTTTTAATGATTACTCCTTATCATGTCTAAGAAGGCATGGAAAATGCATTTTATACTTTAGTAGAAGTTACATTACTTTCACTCTATTATTTAATATGTTTTAAAAAAGAGCTGGCTAAGATTCAAAATATTTTTGGTCCCTTAGGGCCTCAAAAGACCCCATATAAAGGTATAAGAAAACATTTTCTGGGGTAAATTGAATTGAGACCTGATTAAATCCTAGCTTTATTATTTTCCCTTCTTTCCTTTCTTCCTTCATTCTGTTGGGAAGCAAACTAGGGTACCTTAAGATTTGTTACTTTGGAATGAGGATTATTTTGAGCTGAAGGCAGTTAGGACCCAGGAGTCTCAGAAAAATTATTCTTTCCTTTTCTCTTAACTTCCTTAAAGAATTTAGATAGGGAGGGGAGGCTACAGCAGGAAAAGCTATCACAGAGAGAACTATAAGAAGTATGAACTAAGTATGGAAGTTTAATAAGGCCTGTTTATTCAAAGTCTTCTGTTTTCCTTTTATCACTGCATGGCATGGTAAACATTTGTTTACCAAACATTTGTTCTTCCCAGCCTATAGATTATTTTCTTTCCCATAGAAGGTCCAGACCCTTATCCATTTATCCCCAGCTTGGGGTGCCATATAAACCTCATTTGTCTGACTGTCGGTGAGCACCTTGTCAAGCCTTTGTGGGGCTCCCATACACGTGAAATTAAATTTGTTTTTCTCCTTTTAATCTATCTTATGTCAATTTAATTATTAGAACAGCCAATAGAACACAGAAGGGAAGAATAAAAATTCATCCTTTCTTATACTTCCTTCCCTCCTTCCCTCCCTCTTCCCTCCCTCCCTCCTTCCCTCTCTCCCTCTTTTCTCTTCTATCCAGAAAGTAAATAGGAGAACAGTGAGGCTGGGTGATAATGCTTTATAAAACTCTTTACCCCTGCCAGGATGTAAAATATATTACAATTTATCAATAATATACTTGAGACTCTTGAATATAAATAATTTCCTGTCTCTAATTTTTGTCAGATGAGTAACCAGAGGTTGACCAGAGAAAATCTGTGGTGCATCCGGCCAACCTCCGTTCTGGGTGTTCCCCTTCTCTCCCTGGGAAAGTCTGGGGAAGAAGGGCTCAGGTGTTCTGGCAGCACTTCCGCTGAGATTCAGCACTTGGACACCCCTCTCCTGAATGTGAGAGCTGAGAGGCAGCCTGAGACCCACCACTGTGTGTACAGGATCTAGTGGTGAATATACAGCTGGGAAAAAGTCAATTTTTCCCTCTCCAGCCCCCCTGACCATTACTCTTGTAGGGAGGAACCCAGGGAGACGTGTTAGAATTGGCTGCTTGAATGAACAATTATGAGGCAACTTTTGGGGAAATTTGGAGTCATTTCCGTAAAAGTTTTCATTTGGTACTTTTTGGTTTGTACTATACATTTTTTTAAAAAGATTTATTTATTTATGCATACAAGGTGGGGTGCAGGCCAGAGGTGTGGGGCAGCAAGAGGGTTCACCAGAGACAGAGTGGGGAGCAGAACAGGCAGATTGGCGGAAATACACTTCTGAGGGGAGCAGCGGGCAAGGCAGGAGAGATTCCCTCATGCCATGTGGGAATCTCCCCGGCTGGGCGTGGAACTTGTATTGCTGCTGGCGACAGCTGCACAGCACAGCGCTTAACTGTTGTGCCACCAGGGAGGCCCTATACTATACATTTTTATCATCACTACCCCTATTTCTTCCATCCTGAAAACACATTTCTGATAGTAAGTGGATATTTTTGCCTTTATTTTATTTTATTTTTTAAAAAAGATTTATTTATGTATGCATACAAGCTGGGGTGTAGGCCAGAGGCGTGGGGTGGCGAGAGGGTTCACCAGAGACAGAGCTGGAAGCAGAACAGGCAGATAAACGGAAACATACTGCTGAGGGGAGCAGCGGGTGAGGCAGGAGAGGTCTGCTGAGCCACGTGGGAATCTCCCTGGCTGGGCATTGAACTTGCTTTGCCACTGCTGAAAGCTCCATAGCGCAGCGCGGTTCACCAGGGAGGCCTATTTTTGCCTTTATTGAGAGGGCATTAGATGTTTGAGAGCTAGGTAGAAGTTTAGTAGTTTTTCTGGATATAATTTAAAACAGAATAATTATTATTTTAAATTTTGTATTTGACTTTGTTATTTTAATTTTTATTGAACTCATATTGCTTATAATATTATACACTTTTACATTTATAACATACATCTATTTGTCTTATTGGTTTATAATATTGGACAGGTTTCAGGTGTACAGTGTTATAAATAAATGTTTATATATACTGCATTATGTTTACGCCAAAGTTTAATTTCCTTCCTTCATCATACAATTAATCCCTTTTATCCAACTTAACCCCACTCTCATCCCTTCCCCTCTGGTAACTACAAATCTGTACCATAGTCTCAGTGTTTGTTTTTGTTTTATTTGTTTACTAATTTTGTTTCTTCTACACCTGAGTGAATCATACAGTATTTCTCTTTGTTGGGGTCCATCTTTGTTACAAATAGTAGTAATTTATCTTTTATTATTTTTTTATTTTTTAAATTATTCCATTTTGTATATATGCCACATTTTCTTTAGCCTGTCATCTGCTGAAGGGCACTGAGCTTATTTTCAACTCTTGGCTATTGTGAATAATGTTGTGATGAACAAATATCTCTTCAAATTAGTGTTTTTGTATTTGTAGGTAAATACCCAGAAAAGGGAGTTAACTGGATCCTATGGAATTTCTAGTTTTTTAATTTTTTATTTTTTGGTTTCTCCATTCTATTTCCATAGTGACTGTAGTAATTTACATTCCCATAAACAGTGTACCTTTTCTTGATATACATTTACTCACTAGTATTTGTTTCTTGTCTTTTTGATAATAGCCATTGTCAAAGATATGAGGTAATAGCTCCTTTTTATTTTTATTTGCATTTTCCTAATAATAAGAGATGATGAACATATATTCATGTGCCTGTTGGCCACCTATACATGTTTAGAAGAGGTCTATTTAGATCCTCTACCCATTTTTTAAAATTGAGTTTTTTAAAAATTGTTAAGTAGTACGAATTCCTTATACATGTTGGATATTAGCCACTGTGGGAAGTGTGATTTACAAATATCTTCTCCCATTCATTATGATTAAAGCAGGATTGTAAAAATTTAAAGTCTCATTTGGATGGGATAGTGAGTTTCAAGTTGCAACAACAGTTTTTTAAAAGGGAAAATTTGAATAGAAAATAGCAAGGGTGAGAATTGGGAAGCTTTTGTTTCAGTCACATATCCATATGAGAGTGTGTACTGGGGTGTGATGTGAAACATGTTTTTTTTACAGTGGGTCCAAAGTGTCAAGCTCTTGATTTAAGGCCGTCAGGTTTTCTTTGTTCAATTGAAAGTAGCACATGCTGTCTTTTTAAGATTTTAGGTCACACAGTTAACTACTGAGCTTATATTTCCAGAGAAACCACTTCACCTGATCAGAGTAAAAGCTTAATAGATAACAGAGCTAAAATAACTAGTTTAAATATCTATTTGTGCCAACTGTATTAACACTGAGCCAGTGGTATTGAATCAACTGTCCACTGCTCCAAATTAAATTAGTTGATCCCATTTTGTAAAATGGTCATCTGCTGGTCTTAAAAATCCTTTTGTATCAGGATGGTATGAAAACATACCAAAATGGTTGCCAGTGGCAAAGCAAGGGCTTTTTACTTACCCAAGAGAGTTTTGGAACAAAGCTTTATCTGGGTTAGGATGTTATTTAATTGCATCAATTAAATAATGTGGTCACAAGAATAAACCTTCTATCCTTTTGCTGCTACTCAGCTGACTTTTTTGCAGGGCACAGGATGGGTGACCCCTGGCATGCTTGTCTGGTCACTTGGTTATCTGAACAGGGTCTTTGCAGAGCTCCTAGAGCTTGTGAAGTAGGGTTGTGTCCTAGGAAATGCATACTGGGCTTTGTTCGCAGCTAGAAAGAAGGGTGGCAGAGGTGTTCCTGGCTCTGCTATGACACCCACTGTAGGTTGCTGCTGCAGACACAACGCTGGCACTGCATGGTGAGGAAGGCTGTGCGAGGCCACATGTGGCTGCCCCCTTTTGGGTGTGAAGTGCCTAGACCTGAGCTGCTATTTAGGTTAACCAGGATGGAGGATTTTTCCCCTTTGGGCAGTCTGCCCTGTATTGGACCAGGGAAGGGACAAAGAAATCAACTGATTCAGGGCCTCCCCGGTGGCGCAGTGGTTAGGCGCTGCACTGTGGAGCTGTTGGCAGCTGCGAGTTCAACGACTGGCCAGGGAGATTCTCACATGGCGCAGCAGACCTCTCCTGCCTCACCCGTTGCTCCACTCAGCAGTGTGTTTCTGTCAATCTGCCTGTTCTGCTCCCCACTCTGTCTCTGGTGAGCCCTCTTGCTGCCCCATGCCGCTGGTCTGTACCCCAGCTTGTATGTATAAATAAATAGATCTTTAAAAAAAAAAAAAAGAGAAATCAACTGATTCATAGTCTCCTTTTTGGGAAAACAAAACAAAACAAAGCAAAACAAGAAGAACCCCAGCAAAATTTAAGCTCTATTTCTCCATCGGAAGCTGAGTTTTGTGTTTCCTGGAAATAGTGCTGCTTATATGGATTCACAGCTTTGGAAATTCCTTCTGTAGCTGAACGTCCTGCCTGCTTTTGGGTAGGGGAACGGGGGAAGGGGAGGTGTGTGGGTTAAGTTCTTTGAAGCTGTTTTTATTTTTATTCCATCCAAGAACTAGCCTATTTTTTCACCTCTCAGACAATATAATGGTTCCCCAGATTCAGGACTTGGCATATGGCTTATGAAAATATATTGATGTCCCATTCAGACACCAGCTTTTACATTTTGTCCTTATTGTCCTTCCTGCATTCCCCCACAGTCTGTTACTTGAGAGGGTCAGAACAAAGAAATGCTAGAGGATGGCCACGACTTGCTGGTCATCTCCCCTTCCCCCATCAAGTGACGGGGCGTCCCAATGTGTTTGGTAGAGTCCCCTTGAATATGTTGTCTGCCTGTCTAACTCCTGTTTTATGTGCAGGTCTAAAAAAGAAAAGCTGACAGCTCCTCATGGGAGGATTTCACCTCAAGAATGGTCATCAGAGACAAGGCTTTGATAGGAAAATGCCTCCTTTCTTCTCTCCTTAGGACCCCAGCCTTTATTCTAGGACCTTTGAACTCTCATTGTGGTTAGTCAGATTGTGAGAAAAAAAGGAGTCTCGTTGAACACCATGGATGGGCCCATAGTACTTTTCATTCAGTGGAAGAAACTGAACCCTCATGAGGGGGATGAGGATGTATCGGTTATATCTTGATTGTTACATTGCTGGAATATCTGAGCCTCTTGTTTTCTTGTCAACCTGTTATTTGGTCCTTTGTCTACCTGCTCAGGAATTGAATGCTGGAAACAGTGAAGGGATAAAATAAAAGCAAGTGAGGGTGAAATGGGTGAAGATAGTCAAAGATTACAAACTTCTGGTAAAGATAAGTCCTATGACTAACGCAAACAAACCACCCAACAAGTGAGCATTTCCATTAGACAGATCTGATTCTACTTAATAAGAGGGGTTCATGCAAACTTTGTCCCTCACATGGTAAAAGAAAGAAGGGTGTCTTAGTCTGTTCTCTGCTTCCCATCTGCTGGGTTTTAGTAATCTAATTCCTCATGGTATTTGACTATTCAAACATGTACTGACCCCAGGGTAATTCAGAGCTAATTGTCTGTCTGCCTATTACTTCCTTCCTAGGCAAAAGCAAGAGCAGCAGCTCACTCCTAACTTAGGTCGGGAAGTAGCATTTTATGGTGCCATTCAAGGGTATAAGGAAGGCTTCTCTCCCACTATCTTTTCCACCACCTAATCACACACCACCTGAAATTGTACCATTAGAGAGTTGTCATTTGGGCTACCATATCTTTATTTTTCCCAGTGATTGGTAATATCATTTTTTAAAAAAAGTTTTTCATTTTTTTATACTTTGAAATTGGTACGTACCACAAAGTGATGAATGTATTATGTTGTTATTCCCAACAAATTAAAATTTCAATGCATTTCCAGTAGAGGGTAGATTGGGATGTCATAATTATGGCATGTTAAGTCATTACTAATCATATCTACATATGCATTACTTCAGAATTTTTGTTTCTGGAAAGCTACCTGAGAAAAGAGCTTTGCAATTACAAATGCAAATATATATTTTTAGTTGATATTTATAGAGCACCATACAATGAACTGGGTTCTGTATTATTAACCTAATCTCATTTGATCTTTAAAGCAAACTTCCAAGGCAGGCATTATCTTTTATTACTATTACTATTGTTACGATAGAACTTTAACTCAAATAACTTGATTGACTTTTATTTATTTACTTAACAAGTATTTATTGAGCACATCCTATTTACCAGGCATCCTTTTAAGAAATCAGAGATAAACAAAGCAGGCACAGTCTTTATCTCAGGAAATCAACTGTGATAAACAGGAAACCAATAAGTGAGATAAGCTCCAACATTATTAATTGCTGTGAGGAAAATAAAACACAGTGTGTCTGAGAATCACTGATTATTGTGGGGGTCACCATTACATATATGGGGGGACAGCAGGTGCATACTCACTGAGACTTTGTTGAGGGCTTTGGACTTTTCAAGGACACCCAACTAGTGAGTGGCTCTGGGTTTTAATTTATTTTTGTGCAGTAGCAGTCGGTAGCGGCATGCATGGAAAATTTCCTTTATTCAAGGTGAAGCTTTATTGGGGCATGTTGAAACGGTATTTGCAGAGCTGGAATGGTGCCAGGACACCTGGGCTGTGAGGTCCACCCCTGCATGCGGAACCCTGGGGACTTCAGAGGAAGTATTTGTTTTAATCATTTCTGGAAATGGGATTGTCCTTTGATGTTTTCTCGTTCTGTTTGCCTGACCACCACACCAGAATCAGACTTTTTAAAGGTCTCTCTCGCCTAATGAACTAGATGCTTTGGAAAAATCTGCCAAATAATAGAAATATTTCTCTTTCAGCTTAAGTGCTGATCCAGACTAGTCAGAGAAATGGCCTTTCAAAGAGTAAATCTATGAAATTCCATTTCTGGGGGCAAGTGCCTTGATTTGCATTCAGCATTGTTGTAAATGTCAACTGTCCGGCTCCCACTGTCAGCTTGAATGGCCGTCAGTGTTTATCCTCCCAAGAAAATTGCACCGACTTATTCAGCGCATGGTTGGAGACTGTGAGGTCATACTGTTTCTTGTTAATCTCAATCATGACCCCGTATCTGTTCTCCTTCCTTTTCCTCCTGTGAGCCACTTCCAAATTTTCCGAAGTTAGGATGAAATGCTGATTGCTTCTCTTAGCTGGATTGTTAGTTTCTCTGGGTGGTTCTGCTGCACCAGCATTCCCATGAATGATCCAATGGAAGGGTGGGGAGGGTGGGAACATGCCAGGAAGAGAGTGTGAACCACTGAAGAGTCTGAACAAAGGGACAAACTGGCAGTTTCCTTTCCTTGGAAGTAGATGTAAGAGCCCCCAGGGAGCAGAAGTATTCCAGATTAAGAATACCAGAATATTTGTACTGTCTTGTTTAACATTGCACTCCTAAGACCTAGAACATAGTAGGTGTTGAATAAATACTTAATGACTGACTTGTGGCAAGTTGCCTCGATGAGCATAACCAGACCCCCATGGACTCCTTGTTCCGTTTCTCATTGAGCACAGCTGGGTTTTTGCCAGCTGTTTGCTTTTGAGGAGGGGGTTGAGACTAGACAGGGAGGGAACGCTGGTCCTATTGCTGGGCTTGATTGGTTGCAGTTATCGTGTCTCTTTTTCCAGCTGCCGAGCACTTTGTGTGTGATGAATGATACAGAAACATGCCCTTGGCAGCCAACTGGCCTCTCACCAGTTTTTTGTAAATACCAGCCAGAGGCGGCTTTGGTCTTGTGCCAGGTTAGAGACAGCAAGAGCAAATCTCGCGGGTCTTTAATCTTCACATGGGGCTCATCATACCTCTATAGCTGTTGTCTCAGCTCCAGATAGCGGTTGATGAATTCTTTGTAATTTTCCTTCAGAGGGGCTGCAAAGGAAATGTCATTGTCCCTCTTTCCTCTGTTTGTATATGCTTGCTTTGGCAGAGAATTGCCTTGCACACCTCTCTCCTCCACACTCATCTTTTTGATCCAAAATGTTCTCTGCTGTTGGTTTCTTCTTGTCTCGGGAGGTACAAAACAATGTTGATAGAAACACTGGGAAGATGTGTGAGGTCGTTTGAGGGTTCTAGATTAACATTTTGCTGTGTCTTAAAATGTTTTACTTGTCCTACGAAGCTGCCTTACATAAAGAGAATTCACATAAATGAAATGTTCATCCAATGTCTAGGGATTATGTTGCTGTGCTTGGTGGCTTTTGAGATTTAGATATCTTCATATTTTAACACCTCAGAATTTGGGAGGTGTCTTTCTTATAATTGGTATATGCCACACACTAATCACCAGTGCTTTCCTCCCCCACTTCTCCACCCCCATTTTTGGTGGTGGATAAAATAATTCCAATAGAGGGAATCATAGATTTGATGAAATACAGTAGTAAATTTTGACCAAAATTATTATGATTATTATTATTATTTTGCATAGAAAAACTGGAGTGTAAGTCAGAGGTGTGAGGGGGTGAGAGGATTCACCAGGACAGAGTGGGGAGCAGAACAGGTGGATTTATTGAAATACACTGCTGAGGGGAGCAGTGTGCCAGACAGGAGAGGTCTGCTGCGCCTTGTGGGAAGCTCCCTGGCCTGGAATCAAATTCAGGTCATCATGGTGAAAGCACAATGCCTAGACTACCGGTGAGGTCCCCCTACCCCCAAGATTTTTTATAGATTTTTTTTTTTAAAGAACAGTTTTAGGTTTACTGTAAAAACTTAAGAGGGAGGTACTGACATTTTTCATATAAAACTGGTCCTTGAATAACCTCTTTGCCTTATGTTGATGAGAAAAGGATAATCCCACTCCACACTGAACAAAATGACATTATTCAATTTGTTATGCATCCTTTTGCTGAGTCACAGTTTCTAAGAACCTACCTAGGATGTTAAGGGGGACTTATTGCCTCCACACATGTGTATGGACACCACTGTCCATATCACTCACCAGAAAGGTATTTTTGTTACCTAGGATATCAGACCTACATTGGCACATCATAATTACTCAAAGACCACATTTTACTTTAGGATTTACTCTTGGTATTATACATACATGCATAAATGCACTCATACATACATATTCCTGTGACATCACTATAATACCATACAGAGTATTTTCTTTTTTTCTTTTTTTTTTTTAAATATATATTTTTATTGTTATTTATGTCTTTTACATTTTGTATTCCCCTAGGGTAGCCCACCACCAATTCACCCGTGATCCATCTCCATGGTCCCTTGTGTTCTTTTCTATTCCATTTT
>PVIJ01017986.1:0-27685 GCA_004024925.1 Scalopus aquaticus | reverse complement strand
AGAGGGTTCACCAGAGACAGAGTGGAGAGCAGAACAGGCAGATCAACAGAAATAAACTGGTGAGGGGAACATCAGGCGAAGCAGAAGTCTGCTGTGTCATGTGGGAATCTCCCCCACTGGGCATTGAACTCTTGCCATAGCTGCCGACAGCTCCAAAGCGCTGAGCTTAACAAGTTGCGCCACCAGGGAGGCCCTTTATTTGTATTTCAAATGAAAGTACTTAAAAATTAGAAATTCAAGCTAATTTGAAGTTGTAATTTAGTTAGCATGTTAAACTTTCTCTACTTCACCTGGAATAATTCACTCTTAAGTGGGATGGCTATTTTTGAACAACCCCAAGAAATTCTTTTTTATAACATCCAACGTGTATTGAAATATGAAGAATAGCCAAAGCATATTATAATCATCACCATTATCTTCTAATATTTATTGTATGGCTACTATATATGGGCATAGAAGTTGATATAATTTACATTAATCTTTTTGCCTTTTTTTTTTAATCCTGCTTTCCTTGGAAGTATGTGAGGTCCAACATGTTCAACTTCAGGCACAAATTAAGTTTCTGGTTCTTTGTGTTTTTCTGTATGCCCATGAGGCCTTGTTCCTTGCTGGCTTGAAAAGAAAGCAAACTGCTTATTCTTCATGTTTGGATTCCATCTTAGTTGGATGCAATTTCTTTATTTTTCTGTAACAGTCCTTGACTGCTTTTGTACTAGCAGCCATTTTATGACCTTGTCTTATCTGTATGTGCAGGTGCTATCTTTCTCTTACCGTCTGAAGAATTTCTTAATTCAATGTACTTTGTGCTTTGATTCTGTTATACCAGCTACCAGGGGGCCTGGCACATCGTAGGTGTTTCAGAAATGTTTTCCTGAACAGCAAGAGGCTCTAAAGTTACGTTGTATAAGAGAAAGAAGCTTATTCTACAGTCAGTTTGCACAACTTTTTTATAAAGGGAACTATAACAAAATTGTTGGTTTTGCAGGTCACATTGGTGCCGTTATAAGTACTTAACCTCTGCTTTTGTAGCACGACAGCATCTGTAGACCATGAGTATGTGAATGAGCATGACTATATGCTAGTACGGTTTCATCTGAAAAAGCAGGTGTGGACTAGATCTGGCCCACAGACCACAGTGGTCCGTCAACTCCTATGCCACACCCACACCATAGGACTCACTTTGCTTTCTTACTAGATACCAAGTTGTAGATTTGGTAGGAAAAAGAATAAATTTATCAATAAAACCTTCCCCATTAATAGAAAAGCTCAAGAAATATGTTCTCTTGAAAATAATTCAAGATGTTTCCTTTGGTTTACTATATATCTGTCTTTACCTTCATAAAACCCTTTTCTATTATTACCTTCTCAATTTTCCTTTAAAGCTCCGATCCTTCCAAACCTTAAAAGATAATAAATAAAAATTTCCTATTAAAGATAATGGGCTTTCAGGCATTTCTTTGCTAAGAGGAAATGAGAGGGGAAAATCTTATTAGGACTGATCTCTATCAAAAGATTGATCTGCAATTCACCAATTATAAGTTTGGATTTTGCTTTATTAATCAGTTTCACCTTTTTTCTTATATCCCCATAGTATTAAAAGTGAAATTTATTCGTGGAACATTTCCTCAGACAAAAGAAAAAAGTATATAGAAAAATATCTTGGCTAAAAATAAATGAAGAGAGAGATGCAAAACACCAGTGCAACTAAATAATAAAAAATAATATTTCAATAAGGTTCATCTATTCACTTCTAATTTAAAGAAAGTAGTAGTGTTCAACCAGGGAAATAAAAACAAGGATTTATATTTAAATAGAGGAAATTCAAGGCAGGGCATTGTTTACACAGGTAATTGAGAAGTTAATAAGCCAAAGAGGACTGAGAGAAGCCACCCAGAAATTAGAAACAAAAGAGGCCGCTTCCATATGCAGGCTGGAGAAAGACAAGAAAGAGGCTTGTTACCAGACCCTAAAGGAAATCAGGATGGGCCTGACTGGTAAAAGGTAGGTCATAGAGGAGACACAGTCACTGTTGAGCAGCTCCTAAAATTTGGAGTAGGGCCTCCCTGGTGTTGCCAGGGGTTAAGTCTCAGCACGATGAAGGTATCCTCAGCCACTGCAGCACGAGTTCCATCCCCGGCCAGGGAGCTTCCCACTTGGCACAGCAGACCTCTCCTACCTCGCCTAGTGCTCCCCTCAGCAGTGTACTTCAGTAAATTTTCCAGTTCTGCTCCCCACTCTGTCTTTGGTGAAGCCTCTCATGCCCCACCCCCCACAACTCTGGCTTACACCCCAGCTTTGTATGCATAAATAAATAAATCTTTAAAAAAATAAAATTTCGAGAGTAAATAAAGTGCCCTGATTTCCCCCTTCTTTCCATCTTCCAAAACCCAGCCAATGACTCTTGTTGGTTGAACCCACCTGTAAAGCAACAGACAAACATAGGAAATAGTCTGAGGGGAAGCTCCTTATGATATGGAGAAAGAGTAAAAAGTGAGCCTAAGGGTAAATGTGCCTGGACCAGAACAAAAGAAAAAGGTGAGAGGACTTTTAGGAAGAAATGCATGTACATTGACTGTAAACTCCATGAGAGACCATGTATGCCTTATTTACTTATGCATTCTCGCTAGACCTGCATATAGGATCACTTAGTAAATATTTTAAATATCTACAGCCTAAGCTAAAGAGGAATGCCTCCAGGACGTGTTAGGACAATACTTGTACAATACAGTACTAGCTTCAAATTCTCCCTTTTCCATTTTCTTGTCTTCCCTTCCTTTCTTCCTTCTCTTGCTGTCAATAGTATACAAGCGAGCTATAATTTCAGCCTTCTGTGACACTGCCTTCTTGAAGACTAAGAGGTTCCATTTTCTGTCCTTTAGTAAGTGGGTGGTGAGAACAGGAAAGGTACATTGGGGATGAGATGGTGAACTGTCACCTAAGAGTAGACAGAGTGAATTCGATATTTTCGTCATTTCTCCACTTGCTTGACATTGTTCAATAGAATAAATAGTACATTATGCTAAGCACCTAATTTCTGATCTATCCTGGGCTATGGGCCTTTGGTTCTGTTTTCAAACCAACCATAGGGCTAGTCATGTTCTACTGACCCATTTGTTTTGAGAAAAAATATCCAAGTTATAGTTTCCCAAGTAGCGTAGTTATTAATGTTAAAACTGTGAGCCCCTGCCCAAATTTTATGTGTTTTCTTAAAAATAAAACATATTTGAGCTCACATTTGTAAATTTAAATAACTATTGTCTCAAGACACATCATAGAGCTAAAATGAGGGTCACAACCAACACAATGAATTCATGATACAAATAGTTCATATCTGATCATTTACAATATTTTAGTGAATTTCTTTTTAGAGCTGAATACATTATCTTTATTTGACCTTATCTTTGCGTTAATAAAAGCCCATGCTAAGAGTGGAATTGTCAGTTTTTCATAGCCGTTCGACATCACACATGCATATTTAGTATTATCTTCAGGTAGTAACAAAATTTAACGGCACTTGTTCATTTGGTGAAGCTCATCTTAGCTAAAATTAGGAAATATTTGGTATTTGTCTTCTTTTCTTCTGACTTATTTCACTTAGCACAATCCTCTCCTGTATCCAAGCATGTTGTCACAAAAAAGCAAGATTTTATTTCTTTTATAGCTAAGTAATATTCCACTGTGTATATATACACCACATCTTCTTAACCCAGTGCTCAGTTGATGGGCACTTAGTGCTGCAATGAACACAGAAGTGAATATATCCCTTTAAGTTAGTGTTTTCTCATTCTTTGGATAAATGCCAAGAATTTGAATTGCTGAACCATATGGTATATCGATTTTTAATATTTTGAGAACACTTCATTCTGTTTTCCATAGGTGCTGGACCAATCTACATCTCTACTTTTCATTTCTTTTTCTCCACATTCGTATCAACATTTCTCATTTCTGATCTTTTTGATGAATAGTCTGAGGTGGCAACTTATGGTTTTGATTTTCATTTATATGATGATAAGTGATGACTGTGACATGAATGGAACTTGAAAGGACTATTTTAACTGAAATAAGTCAGAAGGATAAAGACAAATACTTGACATGATTTCACTCATGTGGAATATAAAGAAATGAAACGAAACGAAACCAAAATCAAACACTAGAAAAAGGACTGAAGAATTGAGGATACTAGAGGAGAGTGGGGGGAAGGAGAGGGCAGGAGCCTAATGGACTATGGTGGATTATGGTACTTCGGTGCTGAATGTGATGTGGTGACATGTATCTGAGGAGATGTGACCTATTCCTCCAAATCATATTCAGTGCTTCAAATCAACATTACCTTAATGAAATAAAAAGTTTTATGAAAAAAAAAGCTAGAAAACATTCATAACTGTACTTCATGAGGTCAACAGTAATGGATTAGCACACATGGAAACCAGAAGTTAACACAGGACTTTCAGCCCTTCATCAGTGTGGCGCTCACAGCCCTGCAGCATAATTCCTGCCTGTCCATGTGATCAATAGATGCAGGGAGGGCCCTGCTGTCAATCTATATGCTCAATATCAGAAAACCTTCATTCTTACTTCATTAAATGAACAAAACTGCAAATAGAAATTCCAAAATATTCTACCTCTCCCCACTTGGGGACCAGTATTTAAACCAAAATCCTTTCCTTGCCAGATTACTAGGCACAGAGTCAAAGATGTATCCAGAAACTGTTCCTTTGTCACCTGACCCTTTACTCATGATGATTATTTTTCTGAGAGGCCTGTAGTGGGTTTGATAGTATCCCAAAAGGATACAGCCATGCCTTACCTGTGAATGTGACCTGATTAGGAAATAAAGACTGTAGATGTATTTAGGCTAAGGATATCCAGATAATAACATCCTGAATTGAGAATGTGTCCTAAAATCCAATGATGAATAACTTCCCAGAGGACAATGAAGAAGACTCAGGGACTGAGAACAGATGGTATTATGAAGATGGAGGCAGAGACTGAGTGGTATGTCTATAAGATAAAGAATGGCAAGTGTTACAAACAGCTACTGGAAGTTAGAAGAGAGGCCTGGGCTTCCCATTGCAATCTTCAGAAGGAATCAACCCTACTAATAACTTGATTTTGGTATTATGGCCTCTGGAGCTATAAAAGAATATACCTCTGTTGCTTTAAGCTATCAAGTTGGTAATAATTTATTAGAACAGCACTAGGAACTAATCTAAGATTCCATTTAACCTCTTTACAGTTAAGTATCTTCAAGGACACACTCAATATATACCTACTCCACCAAAGAGGCTTGCAAATATCTAAACCAACTTGGGAACTGTATTCAGTTCTTTCCTTCACAACTCTAGCATGAAATTATATGTCCTGTTATCCTTTTAAGTAAACTAGAACTTTCAGTGTCAGTTAAGATTCTAGGATCTTTATGGAACTATTTTGCACAAAGTTTAAAACATGACCTGTGGAGGCCATGTGGACAACTTCATAAATCTTCATAAAAACTTCATAAATCTACTTGGTTGTGATATTCTCTCAATCCTCTATGCATGAATATTCATTCATGTGGAGCCTTGAAGTTCATATAGATATTTTGCTACCATAAGCAAAACTAGCCAAAGGATGAAGATGACACATGAACTTAATAGAAAAATATAGAAATAGAGTTGGCATCATGATCAAACCATGACATGATCAAAGCATGACAATCTTCTCAGTAAGTAGAAACTTTATCATTTAAGTCTTCTTGTATACTTTATCATTTGTCACTGCAAATATCCTATTAGTGTAGTTAGAGTGGTCTCTTTCTCTTGCCTGTTCTTTTTTTTTTTTTACTTATAAATTCAAGTTACTAAGTCATTGTTAAATTTTAGACCTTCATGTTACATTTTTTGAGTATTATTTCCAAGTTTGCCAGAATTTTAAAATATAAAATAACAAACTTTATTGTATTTTTTTCATTTCCTTTTGCTAAATGATAGCCATTATGATGATCAAGGTTAATAAAACAAGAAGTAGATATGTTATAAATTATAGAAGAGTTAAGACATAACAAAGTTCTTACTTCTGTCCCATAAAGTTTTGAAAGTGTTTAGAACATCCTCCCCCTAAAATGATAAATTTAACATATAGTAACACAGCTATTTAAAATGTACTAGGAGGGAAAATTATGTCAGATGAGGAATTAAATTATTTCCATTATTCTGACAAAGTCACAGTCCACAGCTCAGTAAATGAATGGACGTAGCTCACTTGTAATTGCTATTTGACCATAACCCCTGTGTTAGTGAGCTCCAACTATAATACCAAAATATCACAGATCCTGTGGCTTAAACACCATTTGGAAAATGGAAGTCTCAGATCAAAGTGCTGGCTGAGTGAGTTTCTGGTAACAGATCTCCTTGGTTTGCAGATGGTTGCCATCTTTTGATGTCCTCACATAGTCTTTCCTCTTTGTGTGTGCTCTCTTTGTATCTCTTCTGCTTAAAAAAGACACCAGTCCTACTGAATCAGGGGGCTCATCCTATGACCTCATTTAACTGTAATTAATTCTAAAGCCCCTATCTCCAAATACTGTCACCTCTGTTAGGACTTCAATAAAGGGTTTCAGGGAGAGGGCACAATTCCATACATGACATTTTTCTTCTTTTTGTCAACTATACCTCTTTATCTTGCAGCATATTATATTTTTGAAATTCATCATATATACACCTATGTACTAACCTAAAAGAGAGGAGAGGGATTTTAAAACCTGTTTACAAGTGAATAGTACCACTTACAGAGGGGCAGTAATGGTAATATCATAAAAGTTTATTCAAAGTGATTAAATCAATCAACATCCTATTTTGAGTTAGTTATTATATGTTTGGTTTATATATCCGGGTCCAACTTGTCTTACACCATCAAACATTGTAATACATTCTCACACATTGAAAATAAGATATTCGGCTAGTTCCATCACACAGTAGTCTCATTTCCATCTCTCTTCTTAGCTTCATGATATTTAAGGTCTGGAGTGATCATTCCAGCTCCACCAGGCTGTTCAAATCCTCCCACTATCTGTACAACTCATACGAAGACCTATTTACTTCTTAATTCTTCTTACACTGTTCCAGGTCATGCTGATCCTGTACACCTTTGATCCTATATCACCAGCATGACTTCAATCACTGGCATAGCTATCACCCATGCTATTACAGCTCGAGTGCCTAACCCCATTTCTATTTATGTTGTATTTATGGGCATGCATTCCTATTTTACATACACCATTCTGACTGCTGCCTTATTCCTAAGCCACATCACCATAAAAGGAACAAGCATTCCCCTGATTACCTCAGAGTCCCCAGCACCATGTGAGGATCTAACTGGAAACATGAAAAAGCATGCGGTATAGTCCTGTTCTGGCCCAGCAGCAGGCAAAAGGCCCAAATCACTTTTAGGGGATCTCCCATCGGCAGGTTCTTCCCCAGGTGCCTAGTCCTCAAATACTGTATAACTACTCTGATTTATAGACCACACAGTGTATTCAAGTCAATTTTCCCTCTTGGCATTGTAAATAATGAAGATTGAGAATTGAGAATGCTCCTATTAACCTAGCATCTAAGCAAGCAGCACTTCTAATTTAAACATTTCTATTTTATGGAACCAGAAAAATATGTTTTATTAACAATATTGTCTAGAGGACTTTAGATCCAGGTATATTTATTGTGCCTGTAAAATAAGTCACCATTTCAATTTCCCATGGACATCAAGCTAAACTTTGTGTGAACTTAACAGTGAATGAAAATTGATTAAAATCACACAAGTTGAATTATTTTTTCCCAAGGATAGCTAACAATTTTCTAAATAAATTTGACCTTCTCACTTCCATTCATTTTAATATAAAAGTAAATGGAAATCACATTTGAACAAGTATATCAATTCACTTGGGCAAATCTAGAAACAAACTTATGTCTGTGAAAATAAAAAAACTAATTTCCTATTTTTATTAAGATATATTATAAAACCACAGTTGTAATCAAATTATTGCTTAGTAGCTCTATTTCCCATTTATAATTTTCTTTTTTTTTTAAAGATTTATTTATTCATACAAGCTGGGGAACAGGCCAGAGGCGTGGGGGCGGCGAGAAGGTTCACCAGAAACAGAGTAGGGAGCACAACAGGCAGATCAGAAATACACTGCTGAGGGGAGCAGTGGGCAAGGCAGGAGAGGTCTGCCACACCATGTGGGATTCTCCCCGGCTGGGCATCGAACTCGCATCGCGAGCTGCAGACAGCTCCACAGCGCAGTGCTTAACCACTGCGCCACCAGGGAGGCCCCCATTTACAATTTTCTAGATTTTTTTGTTCTTTAATATTGAATTTGTTTTTGCCAAAATGAGGATCATAGTTCCTAGGGAGAAAGAGTTTTAGACATGCTTGTTTGTTTGTTTGGAACAATTAATGTAAAAGTCCTGTATCAATGAAACCGTCTTACTCTGACACTTAACTTTCTGTGTAGCAATTTTTTCAGAGTGATATCACACAATATCTTGATTTCACAAGCAACAAAATGATATTTTTAGTGATACACACTGGCCTCAGAGGTTCATATTGCCAAAATGCATATTTTTAACCCCTTTCTCACACCCTATTTACACAGTGACTTGGTTATAGTTTCCAAAGTGTTCATGATACAAAGCTAGTGGACATAGTGGTGAGAAAAATGCAGATATAGGAATGCGTATCTTCTTTATAAAGGATCTTTTGGGGTGTCTTTTGGCTTTACTTCTTTCTACCGTGTTTCTGGTTGCCTTCCATTTTAGAGCAACATACTGCTCTTAGGAAGGAAGAGGAATCCAGAAGGGTCCAACACACTAAGGGATACAGTAAGGTCTGATGGCTGCTAAATTCCAGAAGGGGTTTTGTGACTGCCATATGAGCAGGCCACACCATGGGGCCTAAATAGGACAGAGAATGTGAGGACACAGTACCCACTAAATACAGAATGGGCATTTGCATTCAAGTGCTCTCATGGGTCAGGAAGCAGGAGACAAGTATATAAGAAAACAGGATAGGATTTGAATATTCATGATCAAGACAAAATATCTTAAACTACATAAGAATGTTTTATTTTTAACTAAGTTGAAGTTCAGAGAAGTTAAATGGCTAGTCCAAAAGTACGTAATAGGAGAATTATCAGCTCAGAAAAGAGCTTATTTCTGCAGATCGTCCCACAGCAATCCTGAAGCTGTGATGGGACCCTTCAGATCCTCTGCTTCTCACTGGGACTTCCTCTGGTGCCTGTGCCCAGCCTGCAGGGCTTCACTCAGATGACCATGGTCACCCAAGGTGGTGCTTCCATACGACCCAGCGATACCACTTTCGGGAATCTACCCAAAGGACACAAAAACACTAATCCAAAAGGATACATGCACCCGTATGTTCATTGAGGCACTGTTCACAATAGAAAAGGTATGCAAGCAACCCAGATGTCTAAAAATAGATGACTGGAGCAAGAAGATGTGGTACATATACACAATGGAATACTATTCAGCATTCAAAGAAGATAAACACATGCAATTTGTAGCGACATGGATGGAATTAGAGGGGATCATACTCAGCAAAACAAGGCAAAAAGAAAGAGAAAAATATTGAATGGTTTCACTTATAACAGGACTATAGGGAAACCAAATAGGAGAGAGGCACTTGAGGGAGTGGAGGGAGGGGGGAGAATAAGGGCACAAAATGGAGTAGAAAAGGACACAAGGGACCACAGAGATGGATCATGGGTGAATTGGTGGTGGGTTACAAAATGTAAAAGATATAAATAACGATAACAATAAAATAACAACAACAACAACAACAAAAAGAATATATATATATATATATACACATAAAGAACAGGAAGATACTGGAAGCAGAGAGTATAAACTTCATTCTTCACTTACCCCATAAAGTTGCTTACAACATTCAGACTTCTGCAAGGCCTTCCAACATCATCTTAAGCTATCAAAAACCTTTCCTCATTTCAAAACGTGTGCCCTCTATGATAGTTTTTCTGACCATGTTTTCATAACATGGATGACAGTGGATTTGCGCAATACGTTTTTACTGAATACCCAACAAGTAACACAAATTGGGATTGGGAGCAAAACTACATGGATCTTACCTATCATTAAGAAACTACTAGTCTATTGGGGTTAACTGAACAAAGAAATCGATAATCACATTATATCACAGTGAGAGCACTTAAGAACTTTCGGAGTAGTAGCTTCCTCAAAGGGAGGCAATTTTGACCTTAAATCTCCCTTGCCTATATTAATAATTTTTCATCTAAAAATTTGATCACTTTCTACCAGAGATTGCCTCTCTAAGATTGTACAGACTTGTCATTTAAATTTTTCATTGGTATTTAACTTTTCACATAATTTACATATATATCTTCAAGTAGCCATTCTGAGATTTTGTATTAGATTTTACCATCTTGGCAGTGCTATAAATCCATGCAAGGCAAAAACTTCTTTTTATAACAGCCTCAGCTTTCCAGACATGCACACACAAAAACAATTCCTTTTATGTGATGAGCACCCTGTTTCCCTGGGCTTTGAATGAAAAATGCCTGCATGCATACATGCTGAAGTAGTTCAAGGGTGGTTCTAGCATTCACTGATTATGCTATTTTGGCAAATTTAATTATCTTCTTTAAACCTGAGTGTCCCCACATTTCAAATGAAAATAATGATTCCTATATTACAGTATTATTATAAGTTAAAAATGTTTTGTAATAAAATATCTAGCACTTAACCTAGAATACAGAGGGCCATAAAACATAGTCCTTAACTGATTTTCAGGGCTTAATTAAAGAGAACTAAATTACAAACTGTCTCTTCTATTACAGATTGTGTGACAGTGCTTGAATGACATACTATCTTTAAACCTAAACATTCTCATCAATAAAATGGAAACAATAATAACAGAATCCACTTGCTGAGATTTTTGTAAAGACCAAATGAAATAATGTTGATAGAGCACTTAGCACGGTGCCTGATGCATATAGAATAATAAATGCCAACTTTCAAAACCCGTATTTGCTCTCTAATTTGTAAACTCCCAGGATCTCAAAGCAAGTTATGTCATTTGCAAAAAATTCTATTTCAACACTTACCCTGTAGGTACGTAGGTCCTTATTGAGGAGTGTGAAAGATTCTTAGAAGTTAATAATAATAGTCATCATCATCATCATCATCATCATCATCATAAACAATAGTAATAGTGCATCATCACAAAACTCCAGCAATATTTTTTTTTTCTTTGTTTTGTCTTACAACTAAGGAAATGTGTGGTTAAGTGTTCACCAAATAAGAGTTTAATGAATCCAGAACAGTTAATCTAAAGCATACAAAAGGATCCAATCCTGAACTTAGAATGCCCATAGTCTTATTAGGGAGTGGAACACAGAGCACACACATAGAGCAATTAATCTATTACTATGGATACTTGGAGTACTAAAGAAATCAGTTAACTGTATTCACAAACAGCGGTATTTAAAATAATAATTAAAAAAGCCCCATAAGAAAGATGTTGTTCTTGACCTGGTTTTGAAGACCGAGGGAGGAGGGTTTCCCAGGTAGAAAAGAAAACGAATCTGAGGCATGAAATGCCCCAGGATAATAAAAAAGAAAGGTTTGGAGTTGTTCTATTTTAGTGACATGGATGTTAGTTAGGGAACACTAGAAAAGAAGTTAGAATTGGCTTAACTAGAAACGTCTCTCAAATTTCAGTGATCCTTGACATCTTGAGATCACAAATTTCTTTCAATTTTCAGGGAATGTTATGCACATTCTCTTAAAGAAAAAGACATTTGAACACATATTTTGATAAATCATCCTTAATACTGATAAAGACGGGAAGTACAGTCTATAATGAGGGGAAAAATTACTCTTAATGTATTAGATGAGTGCATGAAATCTCCACAGATGAAATAATCATGGGTGTGATGACTAGGTCTCCAATATTAACCATTTTGGGGGTTTTGTTTCTTTTTTTCTTGGAGACTTGCCCAGTTTTCATTTCAACAGTCAAACTTCCTCCATATAAAATTAAAATTCTTTGAGAAAAATCGCCTCAATTTTTAAGATCTAAGGGTAGGGCACTTGACTTCAACCTAAGCTTATCATCAGTATCCTACCCCCCACCCACAGTTATTGATCAGGCGAGGGTGGAAGACAAATTCTTGACCAAGTGATTAACTGAAAAGGTTTGCTGAAAACTTCTGGGAAATTAGCCTCCTTGCTTTTCTGGGAGGGTTTCCAGAAGCAAATTGCACAATTTCTCTCTTCAAATCTATATGGCTAAGGACATAGCAACCCCAGGGGGTACTGCCAGCACATTATGATGGAGAGCCAAGCTTTAGAATTAAACTCATACCATGGGAGGCAGAATGAAGAGCTGGAAAGGAACATGGCTCCAATTAATACTTTTGAGTCACAGAATTAATACAGTGTGATGTCCGTCTAGCCACTAATTTTCTCATGTAGTTAAACAAGTCTGAATTTTATTTTGATTGGTTTTATCCAACAGTATTCTAAACAATAGATTTAATTGGATGGATGGATGGATGGATGGATAGATAGATAGATAGATAGATAGATAGATAGATAGATAAAGATAGAGACATAGAGTCATAGATATAAGATGTATATTATCCTATTTGTCCATACAGAGCCCAACAGAGTGCTTCCTTTCTACTCTCTCTTTTGGTCCTTCTGCTCTTCTCTCAGATTTTGAAGTTAGGAGAGTATTAGAAGTCCTCAGATCCTATATTTACTCACTGGTTTTGCTTGTCTTAATAAGCAAACCCTTCTCTTATTAATGCTAACTTCTTAAAACATTTTAGAGTTTGCAAAGCTAACCTCTGCCTCTTTGTTCTACTAGCAAAGACTGCTAAGGATTTCTTCTTCATATTTAGATGGGAACCAACCCCAAAGAAAGATGGTATATTCTATAATGGGGATATACATATGGGGAAGAAAACTAAATCTACCATTACAGTGTTTGCAGTGTTTTCAAAGGTTTCCGAAAAGGCCAAGAAACTTGTAAAGTTCCATAAGTTCAGCCCAAGAGTATTTGCCTATATGTGTTGGGGAGCTATAGAAAAAAACTTAAGAAGAGACATAACATAGTTGTATTTGTGTTTTTCAAAGATCACTATGGAGGAATATTGTTAAGATCTGGCCAAGTGGAGGTTTCCTTCATGCACCTTATATTTTTATGCCTATAAATTAATTTATCATAATTTTTTTTGTGAAAGATCTATCATCTATCTGTCTGTCTATCTTCCTTCCTTCCTTTTTTCCTTCCTTCTTTCCTCCCTCTCTCCCTCCTTCCCTCCTTCCTTCCTTCCTTCATTCCTTCCTTTTCCCTCCCTCCCTCCCTTTCTTCTTTCCTTCCTTCCTTTCACTGCAAAAGCTAGCAATTAAAAATTATTTACCTTACATCATTTCTGAGATTGAGCATCTAGAATAGTATTAGATGGCTTTATGCCTCAGGGTCTCTTAAGAGGTTGCAGTCAATATGACAGATGGGACTGCAGTCATCTGAAGACTTGACTGGGCCAAGGGATCCACTTTCAGTAAAGGTCACTCACATGATTCCTGGTACAAGGTCACAGTTCCTTTTAATTTGGACCTCTTTTTTTATATTGTAGGTGGCTTCCCAGAGAGAGAGAGAGAGAGAGAGAGAGAGAGAGAGAGAGAGAGAGAGAGAGAGAGGCTACATGTAGTGTCTCTTAAACATAGTCTTGGAAGTAACATATCATTAATTATGTCCTATTATTTTGGCCACACAGACCAAGCTTAACACAATGTAAGAAAGGGGTATTTGGGGATATGGTCACCAGAACATGGGGTCAATAAGAGTTTTTGGTATGGTTTTTAATTTCACACTATCAGTAGATTCAGGGAACCTACTACATGACCCCACCCATTTCTTACCCAAACCCTTTACTTTGCAGTGGGAGGGTAATGATAATCTCAATACTGTGTCTTCCTGAAATATTATCAGCATATACATGGAGAATTCATCCATTTTCTCAACACTATGGTGAATTTGGTAGAAAGTTATTTTTTTCATAAGTGGCATTTTTTGGGGGGTAACTTTCAAGTATGCTATAGCAGTGGATAGAGGCAGAATTGAAATTATAAAGTAATCAGAATAATAATAGAAATGACACATCTCAAATCTTTTTTTAGATGTCAGATAATTTATTCTTGAGTCCTGAAACAAAAAATGACTAATTGTCATCTTCAGTATTTTTCAATTTTACCATACTATACTTTTATAATAAAATTAAATAAATGAAGGAATAAGTAGATGAAGAGACAGTTTTTGAACTATAAGTATACTATTATCAGGGCTATATTATTAGAAAAATCTCCTAGCATCCAGAATTCTTGATGATAAAATATATGGGAATGAGACTGAGTCACAATATCTTTTAAAAGTATAACAAAGGTTTAAAGCCAGAAGATGAAAGAAAAAATACATCTTTTAATTGGCTATCTAGAGGAATAAAAGAAAGGAGAAACCCCCCAAATATGTGTGTTAAAAGAAAGAGGTGGAGTTTGACATCTAAGTTACGTAGTCAAGCAGACTAAGGTTTTGTGAAACCAGTAGTGAAGTTTTAATAAGATGCCTAAAGCCACCAATGTTGGAGTAGACCCAAAGGAGTAGTTATATAATCCTGAAGGAAAAGCAATAGGTTTGTGTGATGATTCCTCAACCAGGCTATAGTACACAGCTTTGGTCAAGTGTGGAAACCATAATTTTCAGAAATTTCCAGATCCAAGTGCACCATTGGTAAATATTTGCCATTGATGATTATTTTCTTACTTTCATTTCTCAGGAAAAGCATCCTGCTTTGTTAGAAAAAGACCTGGTGGATCCCTGGGCACCATCAGGACTGTGAAGTCAAATAGGAACTCTGAGTGTTTTTAATAAGATCTGTAGTTTTGCATGTGGTTATTATGTTAAAAATACTTCAAAAACAGAGTCAAAAGGCTTGTCACTATACACAGAGTAATGACTGGATATTTTAAAAATATTATTTCCATGTTAAAGATATTTATTTTTAAATTTTAATATGAAAGGTTCCCATATAAAATATTACCTTCCAGAGGAGGACATTTATTAAATTTAAAGTATGATATAATATAAAACACAGAGTATATGCAATCAATTGCACAGTCACCATGAAATTATCTGAATAATCTAAATGCCCAAATAAAGTCAACAATATAGAAACCAGCCAAAAATCTGTAAGATAAAATTGTAAGAAGCAATCTTTAGAGAGGTCTGTGCCTGCCTCTGCTCCAAGGACAGAAGTCCATTTTATAGAGTGCAAAGAAGTATTAATACATTCTGGTAGAGTTTCCTGCAAAACGCTTGTTGATTTTCTAGTCTCTTTGCATGTTAATTGTTTATAAAATGTTTCCTATCTATATAACTTACTGTAAACCTACTGACTTGATTTTTTTTTTATTTTTACTAAACACCCTTGTATATTTTCCTTTTCTGTTACATTAGATTCCTTCACTCATCAATATCTTTGACTAGGTACCACTCAGTTGAACAGTTGCTGATAAGTGCTACAGTCCCTACTAGTTCTGAATAGTTTGTGTCCAGTAAGGTAGTGCGGAAGGGATAAATCTGGTGACTTTTCTACACAGAATTATAACTCAGAGTTTCTAGCCTTGTTAAGATAGGTTGGCTATATTCACCAGAAAGAGATATTAACCAAGGATCTGACCTTATGTCAGGTAACTAGACCAGGTGTTTGGGGAAGTCAGGACATGCTATCTCCACAGTGCCACACTAGGTATCTTTTGTTTCATCAGTAGTTCCTACAATTAAAGAGAAGATGAATGCCATTTTCTAAGTACCAGCAATGTGGCAGACATCTTAATCTGTGCCTTACTTTCATTATTTCACTTGATTCTTAAAATCCTATGAAATATAAGAAAGACTATGTGTTGTTTTCATCGAAGATATGAATACATCCAATTAATAATGAACTAAAAAAATGCCACAATCCAAACTCACATGTGCCAGTCCCAAAATGTATTCTTCCTCCATGATGCTATGCTACTTTTTCAAGCCAATTGGCTTTTGCCTCTTTGCTAATGAACATTTTTGTTTACTGTTTTTCATAAGGAATTCAGAAAATATTGATTTAAAACAGTGTATAACATTCAAATGCACCTCATCACACCACACCCACCATCAATCACCCATTGTCTTCCACCATAGTACACTGTGCCCTCTCCCCACTATAATTCCCCACCCCCCTCTTCTAGCATCAATTACACAGATTTCTGGTGACTGTTTTCATTCACCTCTCTGACTTGGTTTATGTTACACACACACACATACACACACAAACACACACACACTACTTAGGTTAGCCAAGTATTATCTTTTTCAGTATCTGTTATATGATTCTTTGCCAACCAGCCACAAAACAAACTGTTTGACTGAATTTTTCAGATTGCATCTAGTTTGTGAAATGTTAAGGGACATGTAGTAATAAAGTAATGTCCCAGAGGACACTTTCACATTTTATTCGCTGTTTCTCTTATAAAAATTTCCATCGTTAAAAGTGCCAAACAGCCATAGGCTCTGGATATAATAGCTTCAGCTGCAAATAAAAGAACTGTCTTTATGGATGGAAGGTGTGTAAAGGACTATTACATTAGTCTCTTAGCTACTCTCCCACAGAACATTGTTGTGTGTTCAAACAAATGAGGGCAGCAGTTAATAAAGTGATCCTTTAAATTTGCAAAGGATTTTTCATACTTAGATTTCAGATCATTTCAGAGGCAAGTATTAATTTGTTCATTTCTCCTAACTTTTCTTAAGGGAAAATTGAGATACAGAGGTAACAATGAACTCGGAGAAGGTCGGGAGCAAGACAATGACGGAAAATGGGCACATATTCTAGGATGCTGATTTCAGTGCTTCTGGCTTGCATTTCTCATCATGGAAACACAGCCATCCGTTTATACTTGTATTTTATGGTTCACTGAACAGCTGCAATAACAAATTTTAAATACCTATCAAATGTCATAAAATGCCATTTAATATTGTTCTTGGTTTGTAAAGGCAAAATGAAAACTGATAAAGTTCATGTATATTTTGTGCTGGTTCAATACCCTAAATACCATACTATAAGGCTTTCAACAAATATATAGTCAATTGTAGTAATATGGTAATATTAAATAAGAGTGTGCTACATTTTTTCAAGAGAAAACAGTTATATTAAAAAGCATTCTTTTAATGATACTCTAAGCAATGTATTTGGCTGCATCACAGCATAGGTTTAGCTGATAATAAAACTGCCTTTGGATAGAGTACACTAAATTTTTTACAAGATTCCAATTCTCCTGTACAATTACGGAATTTGAAATGTAATACTCCCTGGAACCATAAAAGAATTAGACCAGAGAAATACTGTTAAAAATAAGTCAAGATAAAAAGGAACTGCTTCAAAGATCCTTTTTGCTTAAAAGATCCTTTTTATTTTACTATTTCCTGGTGTCATGTTATATTCTGAGTCAACATATTGCTACGGAAAAAGAAAATCCACTCTAGACAATTGAACATGTCTAAAAAATATTGGGGTTATTTTTCCCATGGTAATTACATATTAATTCACTGTGGTCATCTGTCCATGAAAAAATACATTATGGAAGAATGGATGGTCTGCCCATGCACAACTCTTTACCAAATGTTCACTAAGGACCCCGCACTGAGTTAGGCACTAGGGGTCATGCAATGCCATATAAACTAATCCAAAGAACTGAAATATGCAGACATGCTAATTCAAACTTGACTTCTAACTCTATTTCACATCAATTTAATCACCAAATTCTATGCATTCCATCTTCTTAATAATCTTATAAATCAGTCCATTCTATAATACTAACTCAAATTCCACTCTTAGCTAACTTTTGAAATCTCATGGTGGGATAGAGGCAACAAGAGTGGGGGGGAGTAAGAGGGGAGGCACAAGGACAAAGAAGGGAGGGAGCATGCTGCTGAACTATAAGTTCTTCAGTGGTGCATGCACTATCCTATACTTCTATTACAGAAACTGATATAAGCCAGTACTAATGCAATTAAAATTAGTTTTTAAATTATCACAGTAATTTTTTAACTTCTTTCTTTGTCTCCTACATTTTGAGTACAAAATCGTGATGATTTTAAACTATTAAACCTGCACTTTAAGCTATTTTAGAGTATTTACACTTGACTCATGTTGAAGTTGAAGACCATCAGCATGACTGATGATACAGGAGCCTCCGTGAGCTGACCCTTATTTTCTAGTTTTGATTTTTTAACTCCTTTCCAATACTTCCTCTAAAGTAAACATTACATAGATTCCTGAGCATGAGAGACCATTTTCACTCCCTCTCCTAAGCTCTTTTTCTATGTTTCCTCTTCTTGGAAGACATGTACCCTCATTTTTTTTTTTTTTTTTTTTTTTGGTTCACTCTACTAGTTTGTTGAGACTTAGCTGAGGAATCACAGCCCACATTATGTTTTTCCTCACCTTCTTCCTCCTACTGTTTAGGTCCTTTCCTATGCGAAGTTTTAGCTTAGGTAGGTTCACTGCATTTATATGTTCTGCTGTCTTCCATGTATTAGGATATTTGAAGACAAAGATCACATTGTCTTATTTCTTAAATCTTTGACCTATACAGGAACTAGCAGATGCTCATCCGTTCAACAAAGAAATGTGTGTTGAATAAATAAATGAATAAATTCAAAATGGAGAGCATATATAAGTCTACCCTAATTTGCTAATTTCTCAAGTTTTTATCCTCACTGTAAGCTATACCATCCAATGGTATACACAGGATCCAATTCTATAATGTTGACTTCTAACATTTTTAACTAAATTGTTAATGCTTTAATCTTTACATAGAGAAATGTTATGCTTTTAATAGTATTTATATATTTAAATAACAATACTATGCTTCATCAACTATAAGATAGCATAAATAGTAAGACACAGCCTCTTTACAGAGATAATAAAATGTGAGGGTAAAATGTGTGTCCTATAATCAATGAAATAAAATTCCTTGAGGTCTTACTATGTGTTTGGCCTTGGACTATGGTCAATAGTCATAATTTTCTTATTTCTCATAATAATCCTATGAAGAGGGATACTTTCATTATACTCATTTTAAAAAATTAATGAGCTGAGTTCAAAGGAAGTTAGGATTTCCCCAGTTACCACAGATTATAAGAGGCAAAACTGAAATTTAAATCTCTATCTTACTCCAAACCATATGTTTGTCTAAAATATCCCTGATATTACCTTCTTGATTTCAGCACTGAGAGGAAAGCCAAAGAAAATATTACTAGCCCACATTTTAAAATATTCTTTCTTTAACAATATCATACCTGTGTATATGGCTACACACAAAAACAAACAGAATTTCTAAATAATATGGTAATTATATCTTTAAATGTTCATTGTTAAGCATTAAAAATAATTGTCTATGTATATTACAAGATACCTTCCTAAAAAATAGAAATATCTCAGCAAGTGAAAAAAATCAGGACTGGAATAAGGCAGGAGTTTTACCCTCGAATGTTAATAAGACTACGGGAGGAGGCAAGTTAACCTCATTTAGGGGAGGGTAAGTGCCTCCCAAACAAATATTATCTCATTAAAAATATGTCAGATAAATATTTTACATTTGAAGATGACAATAGGAAAAAACCCTATTCAAATACTGAAGTATAAATAATGCAAAAATATTTCTAAATTTCAACATCCTGCAAAAGGATTGAACCAATAAAATGTTCAAATCAAATCCCTGGATTATGAAACTAATTTAACTCTTCCTATTTGTAACTGTGGGGTTTCAACAAGACCCAGGGCCCCCAATATTACAAATAAAACATCTGAATCATTTTTGTCCCTTCTACTTTCTTACTGTGTCTTATTCTTCTGTAAACACGTGCACGTGCTACTCACATACACACAGATTTCCCATATCCATGTTTTAATATCAATTCTCTGGATAAAGAAGATGAAGGTTAATTTTGTCCAATTCATTTTTTAAGATAATTTACTTTTGGCATACAAACTGGGGTTCAGGCCAGAGGCGTGGGGCAGTGAGAGGGTTCACTAGAGACAGAATGGGGAGCAAAACAGGCAGACCAAAATACACTGCTGAGGGGAGCAGCAAACAGGCAGGAGAGGTCTGTTGTGCCATGTGGGAATCTCCCCGGCCAGGCATTGAACTCACGCTGCAGCCTCCAACAGCTCCACAGCACTGCACTTAAACTGTTGCGCCACCAGAGAGGTCCCCAATTCATTTCTTCTAGTCATGCTCCCAGACCCAATGTCATGTGCCCATTCCCCCAGGTCTCCATCTCCCCTCCCCGTCCTTCTAAGTCTGCTCTCTATGTATCACCACCACATAACTGATTTTTCAGAGTCATTTTTTTTTTCACAGTGCTGCCCTCTACTAGAGATAGTCAGATCATAAGAGTAAATAAATAAATATTAAGTTCACTGGGCTGATAATATTTTAAGGAAATATTTCTTTCATTTGCTGTTTTTATTTTAACATAGTGTAAAAATGGCCCAAGTCAAAACTTTAAGGAAAATAAACTTTACCTTAGAAACTGCCAAAATTCTAGAAATGATTATTTATTTCAGGTCAATATATCCTCTTTTCCCTTTCCATCAGATACCTACTAGCTTCCTTTGCCATCTTCGGGTGAACTTTTTCAAAATTGTATCTCATTTATGTGCAGATTTTAGCAAACCAACCAGGATAAAACAGCAGTTAAGTTGATGTTTCAGGTCTTTCAACAAAGATACCCTGAGTTTAATTTACCAGAATATATTCTATCCAGGACTGGGATGTGGCTAAGACTACATAAAAATACATGTCCTCTTATAATTCTCTATCTTTATTTTGTTGCTAATGGTGACTATAGCTATAGTGTCTTATATTAAATTCAGCCCAGAGATGATTTTCTCAAGGAAGTCTTTCCTCATTCCTCTCTGACCCACTGTGCCTTGTGCCATCACTATAGTAGGTCTTGCCTTCCCATATGTGTGCATATGTTCACTTGACCTATGGACTCTTCACATGCAGAGAAGAGAGCTTGTTTAACTCTATATGTCCACAACACAAGAATTCCCCAGCTTTCCATACTAACTCTGTCGTTTAGCCTAGTGACTCTCTAGGAGAAAGGGAGAGAAGTATTTCCTAGGAATCCCTAGGGAGGGATCTTCATCAGAATGCCCTGGGAGACATTCCCAAGCAAGTAAAGGTTTGACATTTTCATTACATTTCCTACAAAAGGGTACTGCCCACTCCACCTCTCTTGATGAGTCACTGCTACCTGAATCATTGCACAGGTAGTTAAGGGAATATATTTTAATACTCTGGTAACTAAGGGAGAAGAAAAATAGCAGGATCACTTCTTTGATGCTGAAGAACTACATGTAGATTTTTTAAAGATACTATACCGCTGTAATTCTTAACAAGTTGATTCTTAACACCCTCTTCCACAATTGAATAATTGTCATTAGCCTTTCACATTCTAGATCAAATCCCCCCTCTTCCATTATCCTTTTAAAATCTCCTTTACTTATTTATATAGACTTTTCAGGCATCTCCAGGTGCCCTGAGCATATACCCAACACAGCACATTAAGTATGCTTACTTTATTTGTTCAATTTATTCTCAGTCCTACCCACTAAATTGTAAGTACCTTGTGTTCAACAATTCTGAATTTAATATTTCTATCACGAGGACCTATCATACAAACAGGTAAACCATATGAATATACTAAGTGGTTTCTAATAGATGAATAATGGAGTGGATGAATTAATATTCAACCTTGAATTGAGTATTCTAGAAAACAGATTTGCATAACATGTTCTTCCCTTTGAATTTATTTGAGGTGTAACGACTCACATGAAAGAACAGAGAGTGCATGAGATGCTGTATGATAAAGTTAAATATATCATTGTTGGGTGGTCAAGTGCTGGGAAAAATCCATTTTATACAGAATTAGAATGCAATGCTTCATGATAGAAAAATACTAGAATATGAAGCTGTGACAGATTGGAATAAAGAGACAAGAGAAGACAAGACATTCTGTGACGATGGGAAACTGCAAATTTCCAGGTGTGGTTGCAGGAATGGTTAACTGAGCATTCATGCTAGTGACCATGCAATGGAAATGGTAGAAACTTGGGGCATGGCAGCAGAGAGAAATGGGAAGGTCTGACCTCAAGCTCCACATCATCCTTTCCTGGAATATGCCTTATCTGAAAGTGACTGTAGTTCCTTCAACTGAATTCCTACTTCTCAAGGATTACTACTAGGATTAGGGCAGATAAATTTTGCCTTAATATGCAACTAGGATTCTGAGGCAGAGGTCAGGTTGAATCTTAAAATAAGTCTTACAAGAATAAGACGTGCTGACTATTGTTAAATAAATCACAAACTGTGGGTGTAGCACACAAGGCTCCTTTCAAGAGCAGTTTGCTTGATTGCCCTGGGGCAAGAGGTATAAATCAGGAGATATGACCTGGAACACACCCTGGGGGGGGGGGGTTGACTAATGTACTTTGTACCCCAGGGACTGATCACTAGAAGGCCTTGTGAATAAGATTGGAACCATGGGTGGGGTGTGAAGTATATCAAAGGACTCACCCTCCCTAAAGCTCTAAAGTCATTCTCAGTTTGACCCACCCTTTTCTCTGTCAATAAAATACCCACGATGCTGCTTAAGTAGCATCCTACATCCTGCATCCTGCTTCAGGACTCCTTTTTCTTTATCAGTGTGGTGTTGCTAATGCAACACAAAAGCAGGTTCATCCATGAAGATTATACTCCAGCATGAAGTCTGCCTTTTGTTTTTAAACAAATAAAATATGCCAAAATAAAAACACCCACATCAAGTCACTAATTTGACTTTTAAGAATTTGAATTACCAGAGAGCTCCAACAGCTTTTCAGGAAAAACCTAATATTAACTTCTAAAATAATTACCAATTCCTTTGACAATAACTAATAAGGACTGCTAATGAGGTACAATTCCCTAATGACCCTCTCAGGTGTGGCCAGAAAGAATAATGTACAGGGCCTCCCTGGTGGCGCAGCGGTTGAGCGCTGCGCTGTGAAGCTCTGCGGCAGTGTGCGATGCGAGTTCAACGCCCAGCCGGGGAGAATCCCACATGGTGCTGCAGACCCCTCCTGCCTCGCCGGCTGCTTCCCTCAGCATTGTATTTCTGATCTGCCTGTTCTGCTCCCCATTCTGTCTCTGGTGAGTCCACTCGCCGCCCCATGCCTCTGGCCTGTACCCCAGCTTGTATGTATAAATAAATCTTTTAAAAAAATAATTCTAATGTACAGAGAAGCACCATCAAGGGCAGAGGGAGAAGCCAGAAGACAACAAGGAAATCCAAGGAAACTTCTAAATAAAGACCCTAACCACTTACGATATTAAAAAATTGTTTGCATTTATTCATTCATTTTCCCACCCACTTGTTCCTTTCAGGGTCACAGGTGGCTGGAGCCTTTCCTAACTGCTAAGGGCACAAGGTGGGAGCCAACCCTGAACAGGATGCCCTTCCATCTCAGGGCACACTCACACACAATTGGAAGGGCTCCAGGCAGCCCAAGGCTGCTCTTTGCTGTTCCTGGCAGGCAGTATACATTTCCTTCAACTGGGGACAAACAGTCCCTTTTCCACATGGGAATTCTCCTTGATGGTTCCCTGTTTCTTCTACATCATTAGGATGAGGAAGAATTCGATACCGCAAGTTCTTGAATAAAATCAGTTGTTCAACATATTTTTATTCTAACATTGTTTCCTCTCACATTAGGCTCAATGGGGTGTGTAAGTTGCCCTGGTCTGAACGACTGTACGGGTGTGAGTGTGCCCTAGGTGGAAGGGCATCCTGTTCAGGGTTGGTTCCCGCCCTATGCCCTGAGTAGTTAGGAAAGGCTCCAGCCACCTGTGACCCTGAACTAGAAAAAGTGGGTGGGAAAACAAAAGAATGAAAAAATGTAAATAACTGTTTAATATCCTAAGTGGCTAGGGTCTTGATTTAGAAGTTTGATGATATTTTTGTAACTAGAAATAAGCTGTAGGAACTTGGCTCTTGTTTATATCAATTAGCCTGTGCTAAAGCGTCATTTGGCCTGAAGTTGCAGTTTCCAAGAGCTTATTGATGATTTTATGTGTATTCTACTCACATATTGCAATACAATGAATCCATAGATCATTGAAAGAAATGCACATCACAGAGAGATCCCAAAACAAGGGTTGATTGTGGTGATTGGCATAACTGAGTTATTAATTATTTAGAAGAAAGTGAGTACATGTGTGATACTTGAATTATAATGGAGGACTCTCGGAATGCTTTGTTTGGGAAAAAAATATGTTTTCTTCAACAGATCCTTCATGGATGAAGGACTGGGCAAATAAGGATTTGGGTGCAGTAGTTCTTCCCTGCTCAAATCTTCGTACCACAAAGGTGGGCACATGACTCAAGATGAGCTCATCAATCCCTATAGCATCAACTGCAGAGATGAATCTGATGTTGGACAATGACCTAATTTGGAGCAGTAAGAGATGGTACATCAGCTTTTCTGATGGGACTAACATGATAAGTGCTATCTATTGAAGCATATTTGTTATCTAGCAAGTGCATAAATAATGGTAAGAGTCACTGAACATAGGAATAATGAGTAATGTGGGGGTGAAGAAAGGGTGTACAAAATTTTGTACTTTTGATTCTAGGATATCAAATGGGAAATCCTAGTGAGTAGATACTAATTTTGGAGTTATCTCATAGATTCCTCACAGATGGAATTGGGAACCACCAGTTACATTCTGCAAAAAGAATTCTCTTTGGGGGTAATAGGTTTTATGTCTATTCTTCCTTATAGCCAGAAGTTAATGATATAATTATTATCAAATCAAGGACAGGAAGAGTCTAAGGTAGCAGACACCAGGTTGGTGATTCTTCAGTCAGCAGCCAAATAAGTAGATTCAAGGCTTACCACTGGATCTTGATTTTTTTTTTTAAAGATTTATTTATTTATACATACAAGCTGGGGTACAGATCAGAGGCGTGGGGCGGCGAGAGGGTTCACCAGA
The DNA here is from genome assembly GCA_004024925.1 of Scalopus aquaticus. Classification (NCBI taxonomy): domain Eukaryota; kingdom Metazoa; phylum Chordata; class Mammalia; order Eulipotyphla; family Talpidae; genus Scalopus; species Scalopus aquaticus. Next base: position 2,507 of record PVIJ01017986.1, on the reverse strand, counting down.
GACAGAGTGGGGAGCAGAACAGGCAGATCAGAAATACACTGCTGAGGGGAGCAGCGGGTGAGGCAGGAGAGGTCTGCCGCACCATGTGGGATTCTCCCCGGCCGGGTGTCGAACTCGCATCGCCGCTGCCGACAGCTCCACAGCGCAGCGCTCAACCGCTGCGCCACCGGGGAGGCCCTGGATCTTGATTTTATCTTATGAGATTTTGAAGTAGGGAAATCATCAGACCAGTAGGTAGAGTGAGGACATAATAAGGGTGAAAATGAAGAATGCTCCTGGTAAACAACTTTCCAGGACTAAACAGGGAAGTAAGAAAGAGTCTGACAAAGGACTACCAAGAGACTTAGAATAAGGGAAGTTAGGTATCTGAAAAGAGGAAAATAATGACCTTGTCAGACGATGCAGAGTCCATGTGAAAACAAAAATAAAATATGTGCTTGATTTAATCAGTAAAAATGTGTATTGACTCTAATAGTGACATATTTAGTCATATTTAGCAAGGAGGTTTTCACATCATCATTTAGAATTCAGTCACAATCAGTCACAACCCCTTAGTGGATTTCAGTGGGCCTTTTCAGGCCATGTATGCCCAATTTTATGAACACAAAATGAAGCATGCTGAAAACATAACAAATTAGCAGAAAAAAGAAAACATGTGTGAATCAAACATGCAGAAAGATGCATCTCAGAATAGAATAGAGGGCAGCTCCTCTGTTTTCACCTATAAAAAATGATGAGCAACTTCCAGCCATGAGCCTCTTTTCTTTGCTGAATAGGTAACCAAGCGTCTGAAGCAAACCAAATGCCTCTGGCAACGGGAGAACAGAAGCTCAGGGTCCTGCTAGTTGGCACCTGGGAAAGACCAAAGATTTGCTTGGGGGGTGTTTGATGTCCCCAGTACAGTCAAGTTTCTTGTCCAATCAGATCTTAAACAAAGTCCTGAAGAAGGCAACCCCCCTGTGTGTCAGCATTGTGAAAGTAGCCCAGAAGAGAGTAATAAAACACTTTCAAGGACAACCCATCCCATTTTCCACTTTTGTCTTTGCCAGTGCCCCTGGCTTTTATTTTTCTCTCTGTACTGCAGGTCCCACTCTTTCTAACCTTTGAACACCATTGAACATGTCACATGGAGAGCTACAGTGAAGTAAAGGAAGAGTGACATCAACTCCTTTAACTTCCATTTCTCATAAAGTCAGAAAGTGAAAGAAAATAATTCATCAGAGCTATCTTTATGTAACTGTCACCAAGGCACAGCTGCCTTCCAAACCCCCATGGAGCCTGACTCAGGGTTACCAGAAAAATGAAACCCATCAAAGCCAACCTAAGCTGAAATAGTCTAAGAAAATATCTTCCCTATCTGGAATGTTATGAATGGCTAACAAGATGTGACACATGGATTCTCCCTGCCCAGGATGGCAGAAGAGGTATGAGGCAGCAGAGCCCTTGAAGCTAGCACCACAGGTCACCAGCAGCTTTGACCATTTGTCCCATGTCACTGTACACATATAAGCATTTCATATTTGTGTCAAGTTACAGAAATCATAGCATTGGTCACCTCTCACCAGCTAGTGGTTTTAAATATATTAAGAGGGGAACTGGGAAGGTGAGAAAATCTGAGCAATCCTGAAGAGTAAATATTGAGAGATAGCATGTGATCACTAGAATGGGCCATTGCTCTAGGCTTTCTATAGGCCTGGGTAGCAGAGGCAGGTGTCTAAGACAGGAGAAGAGCTGCATTGTCATCAAGGAGCAGAAGGAAGTCAATCGAGCAGAGACTAGGTCAGAACTTCTTTATACTCACTGCGCCTTCACTGTAATACAGTAAGAAGAAGAGAAATCTAAACAGAGGCACTTTGGGTGTGAAAATTTCATCTCTAAGTTAGAATGGACCTGGATGAGGATTCTATTTCCATTATTCTTGTTAAATAGCATTATAAAAATTTGGATCAATTTTGGTTTTGTCTAGTCTATATTCCAAATGTAGCATAATACTTAATATATGATGATAACTAAATAGCATGTGTTAATTAAATGAAAGAAAATAAATAAAGGCAAATATAAAATGGGACAAATTAATCTTATAATGAGTTGGTGCCTTACATCTCAATCTCAATTCCTTTATCTGCAAAATGGGAATAAATATTGTACCTCAATAAAGTGTCTGAGAGGAGTCAAGCAGAAAGAATACCTACACTTAATGTTTAGTATGTTTAGTTCATAAGACACACTCAATAAATATTATCTATTCAGCATTTAACAAAGCTTTAGAAATACAGGATCCTTTAGCTTACCAGAAGGAAAAGTTTAAAAACTGGGACATTAGTCATACCTAATCTGTCAAGATGGTTTCACTATAAGGCTGAACAGAATTAGAGAAATTGACTTATGCATTTCCACCAATAATAAATAATATGTCAAGGGAGGATGGCATCCTTACAACAGCTAAAATGACCCACCTGCAAACATCCACTAAAGTTTTTATTTTAAATAGTATAGGGAAAGGATAC
>PVIJ01017985.1:0-29119 GCA_004024925.1 Scalopus aquaticus | reverse complement strand
AGCATTCAAAAATTCTTGTGATGTAGTAATATTGTCATAAATATTTTAAATTTCCTTCCTGGTAATTTCAACATATTTGCCATTGTGGGATTGTTTTTGCTGATTGCTTTTACTCCCTCTGTATTAAAAGTCAAATTTTGCTTTGGTTTTGCACATCTAGCAATTCTTTATTATGTGCTGGACATTGCTGATGTCATGTGTGAGTATAAATTGTGTTTTCTTTCTTTACAGAAAGAAAGGAATATTGTTTTTTATTTTAGTAGGAAGTTAATTTACTGATGATTCAGTTTGATTCTTTTGAAGCATTGTTTTTGGTTTTGTTTGCATGGAATATATTACCTCCTACATTAAGGCTAGATATGCTGTACTAATTTGTAGCCTTATAGAGGTCACACAGGGAAATGGCTGCAAGGATATTGAAAACTTAGAAAGTTATATGAGATCTATGGGAGATCAGAATTCTAGCTTTGTGTGATCTCTGGAATTGCCATTTACTTTATAGTCTTCCAGTAGTTGACCCATGTCAGTACTTAAAGAATTCCACCTTCTAATTAGATAGCTAAGAATCTAGCCTAAAACTCAAGAAAATGCCTTACATTTGTGTGTTTCCTTCTCTGTATGGTGCTCTGCTCTCTTGTCACTCCATCTATCAGAGTCTTACTGTCTCAGCAATCCCCAACTCCAATATTATATTCTATACCTGGCAGGATTGCTTTGGGCTCTACTGCTCTGCGAGGCAGTTTGAAAATGAGCCCATGACAAAAGCCAAGGTGAAACAGAAACTGTTCTCCTTGTCTTTAAGATCATGGAACCATGCATTTTTTGTTTAATGTTCAAAAACTCTTACTTCATTCATATTTTTTTTGCTTTATTATTCAAGGCAGGAGGGTAAATCTGAAACCTGTTGCCTCATTATGACTGGACTTCCAGAGAACTTCTGGAAGCCAACTATTATTTTCTCTTGTGCCATTCTTGTGTATGAATGTGACAGAGAGGACCTCTGCATCTTGTTACTAGCCTGGGAAAAATATCGAATGGTTTCACTTATAACAGGAATATAGAGGAACCAAATATGAGAGAGAGAGAGACTCAGAGAGGGAAGGAGGGGATAAGGGCTCAAAATGGAGTAGAAAAGGACACAAGGGACCATGGAGATGGGTCACAGGTGAATTGGTGGTGGGGAATACAAAATGTAAAATTGTAAAAAATGTAAAAGATACAGATAACAGATAACAATAAAAAAAAAAAACCAACAGAAAACCTGGAAGAGGTCAAGGCTGAAAGAGCCAAGATACTGGGTCTAGTCCACCTTGAAGAGCACTCTGTCTCTGGAGTTCTAGTTATGTGGAGATAGATATGTCTTCAGTATTAAACTTGATGTGAATTACATTTTCTGTTACCTGTAGGCAAGTAATTTAAACTGGTTTAAACCCACACACATACTTTTTAAATTAAAAGTTAAGTCATGCTGTTCTGTGAAATTATATTAAAATTACTCTTTGTACTGACTTTTAAAATGTCTTAAACATTAGATGAAAAAAATGTTCCATTGGTTGGGGCTAACTACAATAGATTTTTCATGAAATCTCATTACTTATGAATTAATTCCTTAATGTTTCAATATTCCAAAAATATTTATTTAACATTCTGTGACGATTTGGGATACAGTGTGATAAAGCAAAAGTAATGCATGAGTTTGTGTCTATAAATGCTAAGGTACACATATGCATAGAGAAAAGTCTTAAAAGATAGAAAGAAAATGTCAAAAGGAGTTAACATGGATGATTGGATTATAGATTATTTTCATTTTCTAAAAATAATTTTTTCTGCATGAAAACTGGATTTTCATATTTAAATTTAAAAAACTAATACTTTTAGTATTATATATCTGGTACTGAGATGATAACATTCTTTTTCTCAAAAGACTGAAATTATATTATTTTCACTTTACATAATGATGAACTTGAAGCTTTGATTTTAAGTAAATTGTCTAAGATAAACCAGTTAATTGATAATGGAAGATATCTTGCATTTGTAATTAGAAAATAACAAAACAGTTAATTCTCTTTATGCTAAATAATGATGTATAAATATATTTAATGACAAGGAAAGATGTTATGTTAAATGACAAAAAGTCAATTACAATACACTACCTCAAAAGACTCTCATACTTTCCTCATTATAGTCTGAGGACATTTTTGATGTTGGACACATGACAAATCTTTATTCTCCTGGGATAAATGGGTCCATTGTGGGTAAGCTCAGCACCACAGAAATGTAAGGAAACATAGCATCTGAAAACTTACATTTAGACTCTTTTTGGAATTATGGTTTATAGTTCTTTTAATGATTTTTTTAAGGGAACAACAACATTAAAAAACTATTTCTCAGCGCCTTAACATAACCAAGAAAAAAGTTATCATTGGATTGGAACATTGCTCTTTGAAGCAGTGCCCAGGTTGTGCCCATGATACTTGACTAGACAAAACTTCCTCTTTTACCCAAATATTTGTTCTGCGAAGGGTCCAGGTTGCATATTTGAAAGGGAAAGTCCCACCAATAGCTGGTTGAGAAACAGTTTAGGTGAATCTGACCCAAGCCCAGCACGTCTTTGGGTACAAAATAGATTTATAAGTCTCTGATTGAGGCCTGTCTGTTAGTCTCCTGAAACCTCTGTCTCATTGTTTTGCAAAGAAACAGCTAAATAATACAGCCTTGGTTTTGGCAAGAACCATCTTGTCTTTGCTAATATGTATTTATGCTTTTCCCTAATGAATCTATGCTACTTATGTTATATGAAATGATATTATTTTAGAATTGTAGGATTGTAGTGAATGTTAGGTGTTACCTAATTCCAACTCCCTTTCCCTTTTCCTGCTGGCTCGCTGAGGCTTAGTGAGGTAAATGTCTGTCTATGACATGGAATTGTGTAGCAGTAATGATTGGCATTGGTGAAGGTATCCTGCACACCACCCAGTTATTTGCAAAGGAAACAAAATGCAAGAATATAACACAGTATCACAATGAGAATATTGATATTGTATAATCCATTTATTTTGTTCAGATTCCCTGTGTGTGTTTAATTCTATGCAATTTGATTATATATATAGGTTTATTAATTCACTACTGTCGTCAACAAAACAAAACAAAACAAAACAAAACAAAACAAAACAAAACAAAACAAAACAAAACAAAACAGTTCTATCACCATGAAGATCAGGGATTCTTAGTCCGATCCCTTATAAAGATACTGACCCCCTCCTCTCATCCTGCCATCTCTAACCCCTGAGAATCATTAATCTGTTCTGCATGTGCATGATTTTGTCATTTCAAGACTGTTATATGAATGAAATCAAACAATATGTAATCTTTGGGGACTGACTTTTTCATTTAACAGTGTCTGAAGATTCATCAAAATTGTTGCCTACAATCAATAATTCATTCCTTTTTTTCTTACCAAGTGCTATAGATGTACCACAGTTTAACCATTCTTCTGAAGGACATGTGGATTGTTTCAGTTCTTGGCTATTGTGAGTGGAGATGCCATAAACCCTTACCCAGAAGTTTGTCTAAGTATACATTTCCATTTCTTCAGGGTCAGTGCCTAAGAGTGCAATTGCTGGGACATGTGATGGCTGCATGTGTTGTAGTTTTATAAGAAACTACCAAACATCCAGAGTGGCTATGCCATTTTACATTCTTAGGAGTAATGTATATGATTACTCCAGTTTCTCCACTATCATTTGTGTTGTCAATATATATTATTTTAGCCATCTTTATAGGTATGTAGAGATAGCTAATTCTAGTATATTTTGCATTTCTCCCATAGTTAATTAAGTTGTGCATCTTTTTATGTGCTTACTTGCAATTGTGTTTACTTGTATATCTTCTTCGGTGAAATGTCTATTCATGCCTTTTGCCCATTTTCTAATTGCCTTGTGAGTACTTTACTGTGAAGTATACTTGGTATATTATAAGGACAAAAGAATTACAGACAAATATTTAATTTCACATGACAGGTTTAGTGGTAGTGGTACTGTAATTGTTCTAAAACTCTTTTGCGTGTATTTTAAATGGGGCAAAGGAATAAACATGTTGATGCTAAGGAATCAGAGTTGTTACTGTAGAAGGATGATAAAATTATGGATTAGATACTATAAAGGTAGAGACTGTGGTATTAACTTTGTTATTACATATAGCAACAATATATACATTATCTCTGTAATTCCATTTAGGAAAAGACTTGTTCAATGTGTATTTCTGAATTTTACCAACATATATTTGAAGGAATAGCTAAACATTCTTGAATAAGGAAAAGGCATGCAAGGGGAGTAAACTGTTTCAAACAAAACTGTGCTGGCATCACTGGCACTCAGTCTGGGTATGGGAAGCCCCCACCCCCATCCCATTCATCACCCACAATGAAAAAACTCACTTGCATGTAAAGGAAAATATAGTTAAAGGCAGAGGAAGTTAAGATCATCAGAATTTCACCTTGAGAGCTTGTTTGGGGGTGCTCGCAGTGGAGTGCAGCTACTGGTATGCTGTGGATGGAAAAACAGTCCGTCTCTATTTGGGGAAGGCCGCCCTCTTTGACCTAGCGCCCAGCTTCAGGGGGACACACATGGAGTGGTGAGGGAGGAAGGGGACATCTGCCTAGCCAGCCAGGTCAGCTGAATCAATCCTGGCGGTCAGTGGGGTGACAGATGTGGCAGCCAGATCGCCCTCACATCACACAGTTTCACCTTGAGAAAAGCTTTGCAGGGGAATTTGGCAGGGTTTCGTTTTGTTTATTTGGAATTTAATTGAGGTAATGTTGGTTTACAATGTTGTTTGTATTTTGGGATTAGAGGGTTCCTGCCTTCATGTGTTATTACCACAGAGCACTCTCCACCAAAGCACCTCTAGTCCACCCACAGTCCTTCGTGAGCTCTCATTTTGTTCTCAGTCCTACTACATGTCCCTCTGCATTCCTCAGTTCTATGGTCAGCTTTCAGGGGTTTCTGGGTTTACTTTTATCTGACCCTTTGTTTGATTTCTCTGTATTCTACTTATAAATGACACCATCCAGTATTTATCCTTTTCCTTCTGACTTGTTTGTGCTTAGCATAATCCCTTCTAGCTCCATCCATGTTGCTGCTAATGGCATGAGTTTATCTTTTTTTGATAGCTGAGTAGTGTTCCATTGTGTGTAAATACTGCATCATCTTGATCTAATCCTTGGCCCTTGGGCACTTAGGTTGATCCCATATCTTGGCTATTGTAAGTAAAGCTGCTGTGAACATAGGAGTGACTTTTTCTTTTAGAATTAGTGTTTTGGATGGAGGAAAAATAATGAAATTTTTATTGAAGAAGTCAGGAAGATTTACTGAGTCTGCCAAGCATATCCTGGATATGTCGTCTCTCATTTCTCTTTCTGATGTGGTTGGCCAAAATGTTTGCCTGCCTGCTACCATGGAAGGAAATCTAGTGTGCAGAGATGCCACCATAGGAATGAGTATGTTACTGCTGAGATGTTAGAGTTGATTTGAGTTTCTCAATCTCTTCCAAGTATGGAGTTGCCAAAACTTATGATTCTGAAGAGTGCTACAAACTCTAAAAAATCAGAATTATTGAATGGGTTTCAAAAATTTGTGATTGGTTTTCTCCCCAAATGACTAGCACTCCTTGCACAGTGCTCTCCTAGAGGCCTCTTAATCTCTGAGCCTGGGCTGAAAAATAATATCAGGCTTGGAGGAGTGGGCAGCCAAAGTAGGCAACAAATGAGGAAAATAATGATGTGACTGAGTTGGCCTTTGGGCCCAGGTGTGGCTCCAGAGCCAAGGACACAGTGGTGGTCATTTTATGTCAGGTTTCTGTAGCTGGTTGTGGTGGTGGGTGCCTTGTGGTAGAAATACCAGTGGGGAAGAGGGGTCATTTTAAAACTTGGTGTGCTCATGGCATCCAGATTTGAAGTAGCTCTGAATGAAGTCTGACTTGTTGGGTAACTTGAAGACAAGTGCAAGCATGAGTGTGAAAATAAAACAAAGAGAAGACTATGAAGAAGAAGGAGGTAGAGAAGGAGGATGCGGAAAGAAAGGAAGTTGCTAAAATAACATTACAGGAATGTTGTACTGGTGTGAGCCTGTACCCCTAAAATGGATATAGTGTCATAAACCACTGTTACCTCAATAAACAAAAAGGTAATATTACATAAATGTTGTGCTGGGAAGGGAAAATGTCAAGTAGTATCTTCTATGGTTTTTTATAGCTGTGAATCACTTAATGAGAGTTGTGGTCACACTCTGATTATTTGAGCAAAAGTATTTTTTGCCTCAATTACCTAAATAATTGAAGAAATGTCTCATGATCCAAATTAGTTATTTAAGATACTTCAATTCATTAGGCAATGTAACCCTCCATTATATTTTATATTAGGGAGCTAAGGAAAGGTCTACAGTACATATTCCTATTTCCAGTCCTTAAATATGTTGATGGAATTGGTTTAGCCTGTATAATTTCTGATAATTGGAAAAAAAGACATTACAGTGCATTAGTCATTATTTGTTAAAGAATTAGCTCTTGTTTTCCTTTAAAAACATTTGGAATATATCCAGCATCTTTTCCTTTCTTCTTTTTCTTACCAATTGTTCTAAATTTGCACATGATTTTTTGTTGAGAAGGGGAGTGGCTTTCTACTTATTCTAAAAAGACAAAATTCAAGAAGAGCAGAATTGAAATGTAATGACTGTTAATCTCAAATATCATTATGATGTCAAAAATTGGTAGTTGTAAAATTTGTTTTTTAGTGCTATGTTCCACAAACCTGAGTCACTTTTTCTATCAATGTGTTGATTTCAGAGATTGTAATATTTCCTTCTCATTATAGACAATCAATAAAGTTAATCAATAATGCCAATAAAATCCTTGATAAAACTTAGAAGCTAGCAGTGATTGAAGTCAAGATCTTATTTATTATAAAAATAATTTCTTCATGCTTTCATTATTAAATGACACTAGGACAATATATAGTCTGATATTTTAAAATCTAAAATACATCCCTTCAGCCTTTGGCATTATTGCTGCATATTTTGTTTTTAGCAATTTCTTACTTTCTGGAAGTATAAGATACTACATGCTTATTTTGTGAGTTTCCTGTGCCAGCCCTATCTAGACTGAGCTGATTCCCTTTATTGGGGAACACTACTACAAACTAAGGTCTGGTACTAGATATGCTCATTGGCACTGGGGTGATGTTGCTTCTTAGCTGTCAGTTAACAAAACAAGGAAATGTATGGGTGTATATTAATCTGTTTATATATAACCATATCTAGAAATATGTATAAATTTGTATAGAAAAATGTAAGTATGGGAATATATAAATAAAAGTATTTCTACATGTAACCTATATCAGGTCAGGCTGAAAAGCAGTTGACAATGATGTCTCCAATTCTGATTAAGTATTATATAGATGTTTTTAGTCTCCTCCCCTTGTTTCTGTGCAACCTTTCAATTCAATAGTGAGAAAATATGGTTTTCACTCTTTGCTATCTATTTCATTATTTGCTTCATTTCAGTATACATGTGCAGCACTATCAGATTTATTAATCCATACTTCAGTGGTAAACAACATTATCAACTAGAGTATAGTGCTTAGGTATGGTTTGTTTTGACTTTCTTATTAGTATCTCCACTCATTTCCTCTGTAGAGAGGTTGTTTCGTACATTTGTAATAAACAGTTAGATTGTTTTGTTTCATTCTGAATTCCATTGTGGGCTCTTTCTGACTTCCTAAGTGATTTTTAAAAAATTTGTACCTGTAAAAGTTCATTCTTTGTGTTGTAAATTTCTATGAATTTTGACAGATGCACAGTACTATGCATCTGTCAAAATGGCATACAAAGTAGTTTCAGAGCCCTATAAATCTCCTGTGCTTCATGCATTTACATTCCTCCTCTGTCCCCAAACACCGGATAGCTACTGATATTTTTATCATCTCTATAGGTTTACCTTTTTCAAAATGTCACATAATTTTCTATTATTTTTTCTTTTTAGACTGGTTTCTTTCATTTAGCAATAATATACTTAACAATTCATCCATGTCTTTTTGTGGCTCAGTGGATCATTTCTTTATATCACCCAATAACATCTCATTGTTTAGATGCACCACAGTTACTTATTCACACCTATTGACAGAGATCTTGTTTGTTTCTGGTTTTTGACACTTATGAGTAAAACTGCTATAAATATTTACATACAGATCTTTTTGAGGATTTTTCTTTATCATAAATTTTTTATAGTTTGAAAATGCTGTGCCTGCCTATGTGTTGTGTTTTGGAATTTATTTTACTTGATGTTTTCTGAACTTCCTGCATCTGTGATTTGGTATCTGGCATTAATCTGGAAAATTCTCAGTCATTGTTTCAAATATTTCTTCTGTTCCTCGCTTTCTTTTTTCTCCTTCTTATGTTCTTATATACTTATACGTGTATATTACACCTTTTGTATTTGCTCCACGGTCTTTCGATATGCTATTCCGTTTTTTCATTCAGTCTTTGGGTTCTTTGCTTTTCAGTCTTGAAAGTTTATATTGCGATGTCGTCAAGCTCAGAAATTTTTCCTCTTGTGTACAGTCTACTAATAATCCCGTCAAATACTTTTCATCATTTCTGTTACAATTAGGATCAAAATTTCTGTTCAATCTCTAGCATTTCTTTTTGCTTCTTTATTAGGATTTCCATTTCTCTGCTTACAATATCTGGTGTTTTGACATGATATTTTATTCATTAGAGCCATTGGGATATTTATAGTTCTTTTAATATCCTGTCTGATAATTCCCACACCCCTGACTTGTCTGGTACTGCTGCTTCCTCCATTTTTCAAATTGTGGGTTTTTTCCCTTTTAGTATGCTTTGCAATTTTTTTTTCTTGATAACCAGACTGCTATAAATAGGTCTTTAGTAAAACAGTGATAAGGTATGGAGGGAGGGGACACGTTCCTTCGTCGTGTGATTGAATCTCAGTTTGTTAGTCTGTGCTTCTGGACTATGAACTTGACAATGTTTCTCATTTTTTTTCTCTCTCTCCTTAGGTGGATGAGGATGACTGGAATGAGCTGTGTTGGGTTCTTTTCTTATACCATGTAGAAAGCCACAACTGACCAGAGTTGGTTATTTTCTTTCCCAAGGTCAATTAGGCTCTGATAATATCCCAGCTAGTTTGGTTTTGGTTAATTAGTTTCTCCTAAGATCAAGCCTTGTTATAAAGAGCGGAGTACAATGAAATATTTTAAAATATTCTTTTTCCTTTCACACTGCTGGGAACACAAAGGAATTTTTTTCTAATATTTTTCTGTGAAAGTCTAGTTGAGCTCTTGGAGGTAAAACTCACAAATGTTCAGGGTCATCCATATGACAAGGTCCTCCTGGAATTTTTAAGTGTCTAGAATTGCCCAAACTGAGCATCCAGCAATTTATCAATTATGGTTCAGGTTTTCCTACAGAGGCAATGGCCCCTTGGCAGTTTCTGCTCAGGAAAGCCATAATACCATGTAATCACTTGTCTGTCTCTTCAGTCCTGGGGACATTGATTTCCTTGTTTTCTAGCCTCCCTGATGACTCCAAGAAGAGTTACTGATTTTCAGTCTATTCAGCTTTTCCTTGTTAGGGTAGAGTGGCAGCTTCCAAGCTGCTTATTACATGCAGAACTGAAAATCCAAAGTCTGTGGGTTTTTTGCAGCTATGAGCTATCAAGTAAGTAAGGTGGAACTTGATTGTTAGATTGTATGATAAGAGTATATTTAGCTTTATAAGAAATTGCCAAACTATTTTCCATAGTGACTGAATCATGTTACATTCCCATCATGAATGAGAGTTCTTGTTCCTCTGCATCCATGTCAGCAATTGGTATCAGCAAACTTTTGGAATTTAGCCATTCTTGTGGTTGTGTAGTGGCAGTTCTTTCTTTTAATTTGCAATTCCCTAATGATGAATAATTTTGAACATATTTTGAGGTTTATTTGCCACCTGTATGTCTTTGGTAAAGTGTTCAGATATGTTGCCCATTAACATTTTTTTTTTGTTGAATTAGAACATTTCTTTCTATAGTTCAGATATATGATCTTTATCAGATATATGTATTCAAAATTGTCTATCCCATATATAGCTTCTCTTTCTATTTTCTTAAAAGTATCTTATGTGGCATAGAAACTTTAATTTTAATAAAGTCCAACTTGGCAGCTTTTTCTTCCATGGAATGTGCTTTTATTTTTTTATCTAAAACTTAACAAATTTGGGGTTACTTTTTTTTTTTTTGCTGTGATTGTAAATGGGATGGCTTTCTTAGTTTCCTCTAGCTCATTGTTTAAGAGTAGCAAGCATTCTAATTGCTACCAAATATGTGTATGTTGATGTGTACAGTGTAGGTACTGTCTGCTTGTGTTACTCATGAAACGAACAAACAAACAAACAAGCTTTTGCATTTTCCTGTAACTTTAGTTTTTCCTAAGAGGCTTAATAATGTATAAAAATGCCATTTTTACAGGTGTATAGGGTAATAGAAATTACCCTATAGTATTTCAAACATACTATAATTGCCAAGAGAGACTTCATTTCATGATTAATGAACTTAACATTTCATAGAAAAATCTAAGGATTTCATTGCCTGTTTGGATTTTGAGTTTAATTACAGTATTTTTCAAGAAGAAAACACATACTAGAAATACATTATATTAATTTTATAAAGATAGGATCTCTTAGTTTAGAACAAAAATAAAATCAGTAGAGATTACAAAATACTAATAAATATCTCACATTAACATGAGTGGTTTTACAAAAGTAAAGTAGTATTTAAATCATAATAAAACAATGAAAAGCATATTATTAATATAAAGGTTCATAATTAAAAGGCATGAACATTTTATCTTCACATCAGGATGTTAGAGGTGAGAACTCTGTGATTTCAATTTACTAATATTAAAACTATGTATATCAAAGAACCTCAAATAAAGTTTGCAGTGAAACCACTTAGAACACAATTGTCTAAAACTTTAGCTGGAAAATAATATGTTCCCAACTATCTGTTTGAAAAATTTAACTTCATTGACATGAAAAGAATATGTAGCTACTGATAAAAACATTTTTAAAGATGCTTTACCCTTACATTAAAATAGACACTAATCTTTTATATTTCAAATATAAATGCAGGTGTTCTGCTTAAGTTTTTGAAAGTAGTCATCTCAGTGTCTTGGCAAATATCTCACAGAGATGACAGGTATGCATGTGGTTGAGAAACAATAGCTTAAGTATGTGTATAGTGCAGTGAGCATATTGTTTCTGTACGCATATTAACCAATCAGGAATTATGAGAAAAAAATCAAATTTAATAATAATTCCTGTCTCTTGAAACAGCAAAGGACTTAGAATCTGAAGAAACCTGAGAAAGATACTTGAATTTGGTTGGGATGGGTAATATGATATTAAACTATTAGAAGTACAGAAACAAAATTATTTCATCCCATAAATGAGTGTGATATATGACTATTAGAGTCTCACTGCTGAATGGTACTTCTGGGAAGTATTGGTTTGTTTTCAAAGAAACTATATCAGTCTGACACAACAACTGCTAAAAGTAGGCACATAGGGTATTTCTTTCCCACTTGGTCTTCAACAAGGTAGTCCATTCAACATATTATACTTTACAGGGAATAATATTGCTGGTTGCAACACTTGCCAACTGATAGATAATGCATTTTTGATGCTTTTTTGCTTATGAACTTAATGGCCATTGTAAAAACTGTTATTATAAGAAATACTAAATCACCAAAAATTATCAAGTACTTTCTATTCAAATTTGTCAAAGTGATTTCAGTACTTTTGTGCTCTGAGTGGAAAATACATTCACTTTATTGAGTCAGTGGTTTTTTTGTATTCTGCACCCAGTTCTCCAAGTGGGAACAAACAGGCACCTTATCAGAGAACACTCTGTCTGTTTCATCTGCTAAGAATATCTCAGTATCGCACTTTCTTTCTTGCTGTTTTGCATGGGCTGATTGTTTTAGTGGTTTTCCCCACAGTAACAGTCACATCTTTTTCCTGTTCACTGTGCTGGATGATTGTCCCATTTAGCACATATTTAGCAAATCTAAACTTGATTTCTTGTTTCTGGACTAATTATTTTACTTTACAAGGCACATTGGCAAAAAGAATAGACTGTTAGTCTAAGCATTTCCTATAGTCTCTATTATCTTCTCTTTTCCATTTCATCACCAACAAATACAACATTTACTTAAACAACAGCAACAGAATCTAAATAGAAGCCATCAGATCACATTGCTTATATTCATTCTTAGAACATTTCAAACTATCTTCTTTGTAGCAGAATCTCATGGAATTGCTTGCCCAACTGATTTATATTTGAGCACTGATAGCCCACTTGCTCCATCTATATGATCAGAGTTGGAACGCCCAGGTTAGTACAATAGGACTGGCCTGCTGGCTTGCCCGTGTGCTGTGCTGACCCAATTAGAGCCTCTCTGAAGTTAAGCTGTTACATTTTGGTGTTACTCTGGCCCCACTTTTGAATTTTCAACACTAGGTTTTTTGTTGAACCTGTGTTCTGTCTTACGGATTACAAAAGCAGAGAATGCCTGACTGAAGAGATAGGAAAAAAAACTGGCACTGACTTAATTCCTGAGCAGTGGTAAAAGATGGAGAAAGTCTTGAAGGGCATTTGAACTTTTGGTTTCCATTTGTACCAGTCACATCTATAGAATACCCTGATATAGATACCCTGATTTTCTTTCAAAAATGAATGCTCCCCTGGCTTGGGTTTTCTTACTTGTTAACAAGACATCTAATAAATATGTTTTTCACAACCCTAAATATTTAACAATAATATCTCTAATAATGTCTGTAGTTTCTTATGTCATTACAAAACAAAGCACAATATGAAAAGACTTTTCTAGGCTGTGGTCTGCCTTAGGTATTATAAAATAGTCCCAAACCCTTAAAATATAATTGGGTGTCACCTAGATGATGATATACTAGTTTTCTTGATATCTCAACAATAATCTTATTTTCTGTAACAAACACTTTCCATATTGTATTCCTGAAAGATCACATTTATATATTGAATCATTTTTTACTTTATATCTTGGCTCTTTTCTCAAGGGACAAGAGTAAACTTTATTTCTTTTGTGTTTGCACGTGTGTGTATCTATGCACACACACATATGCATATATATGTATGTAGATGTATATATATGCTTGTCTATATATAAAATGCATATATATAATGTTGTATATATAAAACTTGACTTTTGTTACAAAATTTGTTTACTTTTCCCCATTTACCCTAATAAAGATAACAGTCAAAGAAATTATTAACCCACATTAAGAAGGGCCCATAAATTAAAATAGAACAAAAGCATTTTTGTTTTATTGTAAATCCTCACTTTCTTCATAAAACAGTGGAATTTCGCCATTTGGCCAGTGAATTTTAAGGCTGTTTTTCTATTCTGCAGAAAATGCCATTGCCATTTTGATAAGGATTACATTGAATTTATAGATTGGGAGATTATGGACATTTAAAAATATGAAATCTTAAAATCTGTGAACATAGACAGCATTTATTTGTGTTATCTTTAATTTCTTTCAGCTGTGCTTTGTGGTTTTCAGTGTACAGTTCTTTCATCTTCTTGGTTAATTCCTAAGAATTTTATTCATTTTGATGAATAAATGTTTTTTTTTCTTAATTTTGTTTTCAACTCTTTGTTGTTAATATAAAGAAACACAGTGGTGTTTTGTATATTGCTTTAGTGTTGTACAACTTAACTGAATGTGTTAATTAGTTTTAAGAGTTTTTTTACGGTAGAATCTTTGAGGTTTCTTAAATATAAGATCGTATCATCTGCAGAGACAGTTTTACTTCTTTCTTTCTTAGTTGGTGCCTCTCATTACTTTATCTTGCCTGATTTCTCTGGCCAGGATTGCCAGCATTATATTGAATAGGAATGGTGAGAGTGGGCACTCTTGTTTTCTTCCTGATCGTAGAAGAAACACTTTTAGGCTTTCACCATTGAATCTGATGTTAGTTGTGGGCTTGTCATGTGTGACCGGTACTATGCTGAGGTATGTTCCTTCTGTACCCAAGCCTTATCTTTATTATTGGTGCCCTTCAGGTATCTGGGGTATTCAGTGTTCAGTGATACATAGCAGAAGCCAGTCCTTCAGGGTGTTTCCAGAGAAGTTGGAATGTTAGTTGTACAGTTCAACCTGGAAACAGCTGGGATTTGGGACTTTTAACTCACTCATTCAGGGCTACGTCACATCCGTGTTATTCCAAACTGTTGCCTTTGTTTTCAAATGGTTAGAAGGCGTGTTGGTGGGTGGCAAAGTGCCCACAATGCTCCAAAGAACGAACCTAGAGTCCACAACGACATCAGTGACGACAGTCATTGAGATGCGAGACACTTTCGATGCCCGCTTGTGTCCCTGCGCCCTGTCCCAGCACTCTGCGAGCCCAGAGCAAAAGTGGGAAGAGGAAACAGAACGACGTAGGCCTGTGGGTCAGTCCTGCCTTGGCTCTCACGACTGGTCCCCAGTCACAGACCAGGCCCGAGGCCTGGCTCCGGGGAGTGATGGGGCACAGGGAGAAGAGCTTTTACTGTGAGATACAGTTAGGCTGAAAGGTGGATTCGCACGCCCGAGGAGAGCAGTAATTGCCATAAATGAGTTTGCGCTAATATGTTTGAGTGACTAGAAAGTCATGAGACCTGACAAAGATATTCTCGAAGGAGAGGATTGAGATAATTAGAATTTCATAGAGGTTCTGGTCCAAATCACTATCATCATCTGGAATTTTGAAATAATTTTTTTCTAAGGGCTTCCCCACTTTTATTTTACCCCTCCTTCGATCTTACCTCAACCCAGAAGCCACGCAAAAATTACATCAATCAGTTTTTGCTAAAATAAGGTGAGAAGAAGGGATGTGGAAATTTAATTCCAAGTAAACAAGTATAGAAAATGAGCATTTGATTTTATAATAGCTCCTAGATCTCAGCCCCTAGGTGATGTTAACAGGGGTGCCATTCTGAACACACCTCCTGGGATGAACCTCTCCAGCTCTGCCCCACACCGAATCTGTTATTGATGGTTCATGAAGGTGAGGCCGGTCAGCATCTTTGTGAGTGTGTGTGTGTTTGCCACTGTATCTCTGGCTCCTAGAATAGTACCTTGCCCATAGCAGAATAGGAATAGTTGTGTAAATAAATAAACTTCAATATCAACCCACTGTATGCTTTTCAGGTCTAAGTGATGCTGTTAACAGAGATACATAGTAGGTAGTGCCCATATATGGTCCTACAGTGTGCCATAGGAATCCCTTTTAGACGAGCTTAGACTGGCTGGGGCTGGGGAGAGAGGATCCTGTAACTTCTGAGGCCAGATCAGAAGAACTTTTACTGTTTGAGTTTGGGCTCCTCAGTATGGATTTTTCAAGGCTGTGCCAGTCTCTGCAGGGCAAGGGTTGAGTGGGGAGTCATCCGAGTAGAGTCTGCAGCAACGTTTGCAGGGGCTTTGTTGGGTCCACCCTGGAGACTCTTCCTGTAGCTCACCAAGACTGCCTGCAGTGTCTGTGGAGGTCTGCTTCTAGACACTGCCCTGGACTTGCTGAGGTCTGCAGAATCATCCTGCTCTCTGAAGTGTTCTTTTCCTCCCAACCATGTTGATTTGAATTATGAGTTTACTTATTTCCATTTTTTATTTAATAACTGGAGAATTTAATTTAAAATATTTTGATTATAGTTTTGATTTTTTTGCTCATTCTAGAATTATTTAACAAGGTTTTTTTATATTTTAAAGTGATTTGGGTATTCTTTTTTTAGATTTTTTGTGTTGTTAATTACCTTTTAAAATTTGAATTGGAGATTGTGAGCTGTGCAATATGTGTTTTTTGGTACTTACAGAGATTATCTTCATGAGCTATTACATATTTTTTTGTAAATGTTCTCTGTAGAATAAAGTTTACTTTATCTAGTAATTAAAATTACTGATTATACTACTTAAACCCTTGGGACTGCATTCAGTCTTTTTTCTGTAAAAGAGGGAAAGTTGTTTTAAATTTTCATAGAAGAAATCTTCAGTATTGCCTTCAACTTCCAGCATAGAAATTTATGACAATTTTATCTTCATTGTGAGTTAAATTGCTTATCAATATGAATGAATGTCTTTTTAATGATTTACTACATTCAATTTTTCTTTGGTTGAAATTAACCTTACTATTTGAGTTCCTTTGGCCTAATTTTGCCTGTTAAGCCATTCAATTTCCATCTGTTTTTAACATTTTGATGTCCTAAAGCTATTGAATATTGTTGGATTTTGTTTTAATATGAGTGTACTTATTTTTCCCCTCTGATTTTCCATTTTCTTTTTCGAGTAATTAAGAGAAAAACATCGTATTTTAACCTCAAAAAGAAGTTTCTTTACCTTAAAAAAATTCTTAAAACTAAATATTAACTAATGTAAAGAATTATTTTCCTTTCCATCACTACTTTTCGATCACTCAATGTAATCTAGAGTTATGAATGTTAATTATTTTTGTTAATTATGTATAGATTTCAACTTTGTTTTTCTTTTAGGACTCAATTTACTTTTTTGCTTTCAATTTGTAATCATATATAACAAAGACATAGTAATAAATTAAAGCCAGTATCTGTTCTCCTTATTTTTTATTTTCAATAGCCCTTTTACACTTCCTTCTTCCCTCCCATCCCCTTCATATACACAAATGCAATCTGAGTTTAGATTGGTTACATGTCCACTCAACGTTAGTTCCTAATCTACTTGCAGCTAGGCCATTTGACTAAGTTTTGTTCAACTGGATATTGGCAAATTGTAACATCCACATCAACTTTGTATAAGGAAACTACTTGCTTTCCACACTTTCTGTTTACCATTTTCCATATAAAAATGTGGACATGATTGCTCTTGCCAGATTTAAGCATATGCATGAAGATAGTATTCATAAGAGATAGCAGAGCAAGGACATAGAAGGACCCTGGGTCCTCATATGACCTAAGGGGCTGTTTTGTCTGCTTGCCAGTGATTGTCTCCACTGTCTACACTTACAAGGAGAGAAGTAAACTGTCTTTACTGAATTGTGCAACTCTTTAATTTTATTTTAAAATCTACATCTTAATTACACATTTACTGGTTTTCATAATTTAAATGGACATAGCATTTTTATACTTATAGCTTCTCATTCTTTTTCTTTTTCTCTCAGTACCCAGAAGAAAATTTCTTGTTTAATTTTTCAGGTAATCTATATAGACAGTATACTACTTAAGCCATTTCATCATGTCATCTTGTCTGGGTATAAAATAATCACATGCCTTTTTTTCTTACTGAATTCAGAAGACAATTCTGGTGCACAGGGTTCAACAACATAGGCCTGACATTTTTTTTTATTCTTCAAATGTAATCTCTTTTTACCTGTATTTAAAAAGAATCTTATTTTGCAACTTAAAATTTTGTTTAGTTTATATTTAATTTTGTATCAATACTTAATATTAATTTTACCTAAATTTGGTAAACCTTTTAGATCAGTGTCTATGCTTTTGTTTTTTTTCTACTTTGAGGAATTATTATTTTTTTCCTTTTAATAAATATTTGACAATTACTTCTGTACCTTCTGATTTATTTCTCAGTGGTGGTGACTACTCATATGCTGAATTTTCTTTTCCACTGTAGCTCTCATTTGTTTAGCAAATTTCTCCAGGTCATTACAATTTAAATTTTATATTGTTTTAATTCAGTATCTCCAGTGCATATCTTAATTATTCTATGTTTTATCATGCTTTCTTTCATTTTTATTTTTCACTACCATTTCATTTTTTATTTTGTGCTGTCTCTCTTATTTCACTGAGTACATGATTTCTTACATTACACTGAGATTTTAAAAAATGCCAGAAACAATAAAAACTTATTTTTTGGATAAATATTATTTAAAGGTAGACATCTCTATGAGTTTTGGGGGCAGTAGCTCAGTTTTTTCTTATATGTCACAAAGGCTTTTTTTTATTTTAAAAGTCCCCTTTCCCCCATTTCTTTATGATTTTTCCACCTTGAGTGGGGAATCATTTCTATGAGCCTGGTATTTGTCAAGTAATTTGATAAGTTTCATTTCCTCTGAGTTTATATATTATCCACACCTTTATTGCTAGAATTCCCCTATCAACTCTTAAGCTGATGACCAACTTCATGAGCAAAACCTCCAGCAAACTTCTCTTGTGTAGCAATCATTTAGGAAGACTTTGTAAGAGTGAGAACTTTCTTCTGCCCTCAGGTTTGATTCTTAACGTGTGAGGAAGTAAATTTTTTTATGTAATTAAAAAAAAATTGTCCACTTTGAAATCCGGTCAATTTGTTCTATAGTACATGTAATGTAATCACTAAAGTGGGTGCTCTTACAAAAGCTTTATTTTATCAAGTCCCACCACCTATCCTCTACTGAGTAGTCAGCATTCTAGTAGTCACTAGAAGTTGTTGCTTTCTGAATGGCTATAGAAAGAGAAGTAGAGTTGAGCACAGTGGGAAAATCTGCAGTATGAAGTAGTTAACTAGTGTAGTATGACCATTGCCAATTCTTTCCTATAAAATGAATACCTGTTTCAGAGGTCTTGTTAATCATTATTTTCTAACTTATGAAAGTTATTATTAACTTATGAAAGTTATTATTTTCTAACTTATAATTTGGGGTAGATAATTAATCATTAATTGATTGTCACATGTTTCTATTGCTCTTATAATTCTCATCACTTTTTTTCTTTTTCTTTTTATGGGAAGATAAGGGAGTGTGTTTCAGTTTCAGTTAGTCAGCATGATCATGACCTGAATGTTTTAATATTTCACCTCAATTTTGCTTTAAGTCTCTTTATGCTTTGGGGAAAAGAGCTCTTATTTTTTTAATTAAACAAAAAATGAATAGATGCAAACTTCAAGCTCAGAACCATGCAGAACTGTCATTTCATTCCCAAGAGTGCTTAATTGCCTGAGGGAAAGACTTGCTTTGTCTGAAAATCCTCTGAATGTTCATGAAAATTCATACGAGTCAATTTTGCATCTCATCTAGGTAGTGAGATTGTTTCATAGACCTCCTCAGGAGTAAATAATATGTGAAGATGGTCACTTACAGTGTCTTTAAACAAATAGTCCTACAAAGGCAAAAATGCATAAGAAACATATGAAAAACACAAACATTTCTAGTAAAGCAATTTAAAGATAGCACATGTGTGCCACAAACTATAAACCCCTTTCTCACAAAAGTTTTCAGATCCTAAGCTTTTATAGGTTTTGTAGAAGATTTCCAGAACTGGGAGGGTATATTAGATGTCCCATAGTCATACTCTTCATTTAATCAAATGAACCCCTTTAGCATTTTTAAAGTATGAATTATCTTCTGTATTTAAGCCTTGGATTAATACGTTATAGAACTGGCTTTAATTCCAGATAGAAATAGCAGAATTATCATCTGCCTCTAGTTTTCTCCTTACCTCGTTGTTATATTCTCATAAGATCTGATTCTCAGTGCAGTGCCTTGTCATAATCTTTGACAACTGCATTCTCCCTAATCCCTTACTGATTAGTTTTGATCTCTAGTTCCATCTTGGTTATCAATTTCCAGTCTTCACTAGTACCTGAACTCTAACATTTGTCCAAGTTGTAACTTTAGTTATCGGAATTTGGCTCCACTCTTATTTCTTTGGTCTCAACTGTTGAAGTATTAGAATAATAAAACTTTTGGCAGAATATTTAATGTTTATATTGTTTAGATATGTGATTATATTGCAATCTAACAACATGTTAGAAAACTTCCTAACTTGTGTCCAAGAAGTAACCACTAAATACAAAAACAACACAAGCAAACCCAATTACAGAAGTGCTTTTCCACCATTGTGACTTCCAAAAACTCAGCAATTTTTTAAAAAGGCATCAGTATTGCAAAACTGGTAGGTTCTGCATTTTCAACTGCTTGGGTTGCTTCAGGATCTAACCCAAGGCCACACAGTTATGCATCCCCTTCTTCAAATATGTAATTGTTAATAATTATTTTACCTTTCTTATATTCCTCCCTCCTGCCTTCCTGCTCTGCCTGAGAAGTAATGCAACTACCAAATTAAAAATATCTTTAGGTAGAGGGGAAGAGGGTAGGAGAGAAGAGAATGAGAAAGCACTACCTTTACTTCCGGGAAACTGAGGTGTTAAAGAAATTACATTATTGCCTGGATAAGCCTGTCTCCCTCCCTTAAAATAAGAGGGTTAGCCCAGCTGGTATCTGGGGACTAATGCAGGGTTCTTTTTAGATAACTCACTATTCAGCCTATCCTCACAACATTTTCAACCCCTATGAAATTATATAAAGTCGTCTCATCCTCATAAATATATTTTCTTTTTGAAATGTTAAATTTTTTTGGAAGCTTTTTATTTTGGAAGTCAGGAAGGTACAGGTTCAAGATATTTAAAAATTGGTGATCTTCAGCTTGTACAGTCAATATTTATTACAAATACATAAGGGAAAAAGCCAGAGTAGAGAGCTTTAACATATGGAAGAGATATAGTGACTGATGACTGTTATAAAAGGTCACTATCACTGCAATTTTAAATTAAATATACCTCAACTTATTATAGAATATTTAAAAACTTTGACATCTTGCTTAGATAAAATTAAAACATTTCCTTTCTTTGTTTATATTTAAACACTTCTAATTTTTGCAAAAATGGTCTTCTTTCTGGTCTCATACTTGGAACTCCTTGCTGTTATGTTTTGATAAGTTAGCTATTTTCTATTGGATCAGCTGTTGGTTATTTACATTATGAAATTATCATTTTTACTTTAGGATGATTTTCATTTTGTTTTTGCTTAGTTTGGCCTTTTTATCTTTCAATACTTCATTTTTCTCAGTTATTGTGATTTTATTCTTTTTAAATTGACTTAGCATTGATTTCCCAACTTTATTACTGTCATTCATTATTAATATAGTTCCAGAGATGCACCTTGTATTTTGTATAGTTGTTAAATACAAATATGATGGGTCACTGGTTGAGGTCATACTTTTAATGCTCAATATGACATTTTCACAGTATCTGTGATACCTGAATAATGACAATCCTTATCTGATGGAGGCAAAAGGCTTATCTGATGGTCGAGATATAATATGACAAGCTCCCTAAGTACCCACCACATGCAATGGTGGTAAGATTGCCGCCTTATTACAGAGAAGAAATGATGCACCTTCTAATTCTTTAAAATTATATGTCAATGTGCATTGATAGGCATAGGAAAATATATTTATAATCTCATATATCTCCTCACCAATTAATAGAGTAGTCCAAATAAAAATCATTATGTCTTAAAACCCCAGGGGTAGCTAGCAAGAGAAACATAATCTTCAATTTGCAGAAAGGCTTCCAAATTTGCTTCTGTCTACAGTAAAATATTTTACTGACCAATGTAAATCAATAATGAGTAGGAAACATAACATGAGACAGAATACATACACTAGAAATTCTACAGAACTTCTTTAACAGAACTTCATACAACAGGGTCAGACAAAACCAAAAAATCTAAATTTGCATTACTTTCTGTAATTTATCTGAAAAAACTATTTCAGTTGTTTAGTTCCAGAATTGAATTAAGGTATCTATACAAGGCTGTGGTTTCACTATTCTCCTGAGAGAGCAAATAAAGTCAGAAGATGAACCCACTGCTTGTAAGCATGCCGCCAAGCTGTTACCAAGCACTCTGGCTGAGTTATTCACCTTCCTTAAGCAATTGAATCTCTTGTGCTTTTAAATCCAATATTAAAAGAATTTTTTGGGGGGAACTATTCCTACTGTGGAACATTCTTGATTCTTTCTGATTCTTTCTTTTGATTCTTTCTTGATTCTTTCTTTGCTGTAGTCTTTCTGACTACAGCATTTGTTACTGTGTCCTGGGTTTGTGGAAAGAGGAACCACGTATATCAATGCGTGTTCTGTTTTGTAGTGGAGGCTATTCCAGTAATCAACTCAGGTCTGAAAGAGCATCACTTTAGTGTACTAACTAACGATATTGTTTGTTCTGTTCCCAACATAGCAATTTTAAGTTTACTATACTGAAATAATAATCTTATTAGGGGTAGTCAGTGCAACACAGGTGCTTGTGGAACACAAATTCAACTTTGATTTAGTCATGACTTTCTATAACATGTGGAGTAAAGCTTTAGGCATGCTAAGTGGTTTCAGGAGCTAGAGGAGAGAGGCATTGAACCCTTAATTAAAGAGCATTGTTATTTTGTCCAAGTTTTGAGCTAATTCATTAATTTCCTAAGTTCTAAGTGAACTCTTTATAACAAGAGAAAGTTATAGTCCATGCATAGCCCATATTTAGCTCTTGTTACAACCAATGTTTGAACAGAATCTCTACCAGGTTCCTATACACCTTGGTCTTACAGAGTTGCCAGGTTTTTACAGAAGGCTTGGTAGGGCATACTGCAAATGTCCAGAGCCCCTTGTAAAGAAAACTGCTCTCTCTCTGACTCTCTTTATGAAGGGCCCTAGAGAGCTGGCCTCTGTTCCAGTTCTCCTCTGCTCTTCCCTTCACTCCCGCTTGTATTTTCTCCACAGGTGGTTTAGGGCCAAATGATTGCAACTCATGGACATCTAATAGCAGTCAATCAATAGGCTGACTAGAAGGTGTGTGTGTGTGTGTGTAAAGTTTGGCCCATGTAAAGTCTACCTATGCCTGGTAGTTTTTGCTATAGATCAGGTCAGTTAGGAAGTTAAGAGGTTGTGGCAACCATGGAGCCAAAGCCTTGTGTAAACAGGAGGTACGGGAAAGAAACAAAGATATACAGAAGGTTTAGAGGGTGAGGGTAGCAGAAAGAGAGGACTGTCCCCTCAGTGACGGGGCATTAAGGTGGAGTCAGATTCCTGTAGCTCAGTTTCTCAGCCAAAAGTCAGGCTAGTTCGACTAGATTGCAGAAACATTTCTGAATTGAAAAAAGAGGGAGCAAGAATAGGGAAGCCAATGGAATATAAAATAAAAATAAATACCCATATTTCTCACATTTAAGAAATACTGCAGACAGTAATCTTGGAGTACTTGGAGTACAGTAAACAGTAATCTTTAAGCCAACCCAATGTTGGCTTAAATTATGAGTCGTTTAATATTACTTAGCTGAGTACACAATTATTTTTATCAAAATGAAAATTTTAAACTTTAATCATTTTTCATAGTCATTAGATTCATAGGACTTTGGTCTTTTATCCTCCGGAGTCTGTATACTCCTATTTAAGAAATGCTAGTATAAAACAGCATTTGGATAAAGTTTTAGCAATTGATATTAGACCCAGCAAAATTCTGAAAATTACCTTTCTCTTTAAAAAAGTGAGTTATAACCAAGTTCACCCACCATGGTGAACTTACCTCACACTTCCTCAGACTTGCCACCTTAAACAATTGCTTTTTTCTTCTTCTTTTGCCTCAGTCTTCTTTTTTTTGTCTTTCTTCCTCCGCTTCCCCTCTTTCCCTCCTTTCTCTGATATTCTATGGGTCAGGCACTATTCCAGCTGCTGTAATGGAAATTTTGTATTAATGGGGTGAGTTTGATAATAAACCAATAATGTTTCAGGTGGTGATACACAGTGAAGGAAAATAAGCCGAGTAAAGGAAGATAGGTTAGGGGATGTTGTTTTTAAATTATTTCAAGTAGGATGGTTTGGGAGGTTGTCTTGGATAAGATGATATTAGACCAGGGATGCAAGACACTGAGAAGTACAGTTATCTGGGAGACAAGTATTCCAAGCTTAAGTTTACATGGGAGTTTACTTGGCATCTTTAAGGAATAGCAAGGATAATAGTGTGTATTGAGCTGAGTGGGTAAGAGAGTGAGTGGGAGGGACAAAACCTAAGAAAGCACAGGGTAATACCAATTCTAGGGAAGCCATTCTAGGGAATTTAGCTTTTACTAGGAATGATATTGAAAGTTATTGTAGGGTTTCAAGCTGAGAAGAGTTGTGGGGGGTACAATCTGAAGATAAAAATAATTTTACTTTTTATCTTGCCTGATTGCTCCAGTTAGGACTTCCACTACTACGCTGAATAGGAGTGGTGAGAGTGGGGTTTTAGAGGAAAAGCTTTCAACTCTTCACCATCAAGTATGATGTTAGCTGTCAACTTGTAACCTAACGTTTTTATTAAGTTGAGGTATATTCCTTCTACAGCCAACTTGTTAAGAGTTTTAATTATGAAACTATAATGAATCATCGTTTCATCTTGATGAGATAGATTTAAAAAATTGTATTTTTTTATGCTAAAGGTAACAATATAGGAAACAGGAAAATGATAATAGAAAGGAGGGAGGGATAAATGTTGGAGTGATGTATTTGAGTAGGTAAGAGAGAGAAGAGGAAGGGTTAAATTTTGGTAAGATCATAGGCTGTTCATTTCTAGCAAATCGATACAAAAGCAGATATGGTAGAAGCCTGAAAAATTTCTCTTATGGTCTCATCTGTCTTTGGAGAGAAACGGGAAACAAGATCATGAGCTGAAGGGATCTGGTGATGGAGATTTGCAGGCGGAGAAGGTATGGAATCATTCCTGGTGGGAGGGTAAATGGACCAGGAAAGCAGAACAATCGATGGGCAAGGATCCTCGGAGGTTAGGGATTGTGACAACAAAGAGAGGGGTGGGCATGGTTGTGTGTTTTTATTTAGCCCCATTCAGTAGTCCAGGTACAAGAGGGAAGTAGATGAGAAGTTGGGTTTAATGAGCACTGAGATTAAGTAAGGTGGTTATAATGGGAGGAGAAGAAAGGGTAGGGAGTTGAGAGGGTATAGGGAAAGGAGTAATTATAATTATGAACTATGTTATTTAATCTATACAGGCAGGGAAGTGAGGATTTGATAGAGAAGTGGACAATGAAAAAGTTGTTGGATCAAAAGATTATAGGCAAAGGATTGATGGAATACTTGAGGGTGGGAGAATAAAAGACTGGAGGTTTGGCTGGAGAGTTTATTAAAGGAGTGCAGCTCTGTGCAGGTCTAGCCCATCTAATCCGATTGTAATCTGGGTCCTTGTAATTTTACGTACATAGCTCAGGCTGGGTAATCATTGCCTTCTGTTCAAATCCTTTAAAATTACCTTTTCTGTTCTGTAAACTGTCCCACTCGCAGAGAGCAGTGAGAAGCACCTTTTTGAAGAGTCTACATATTTGATCTTGCTATTGAAATCCTTTGAATTTATAATGATTCCAGTCTCTTTAAAATGAAAGCTTGATGTTCTTATAAATAGTATCACTCAAAACTTCTTATGGAGCCCTTTCTACTCCATTATAATTATTTATTCATTTTGCATGTATAAACACCACGTATTTCCTTGGAAATATTTCCTCTAAATAAAAAGGAATAGTTTCCTCCTGTTTTAAGGGAAAGTAGAAGCTTAGGTCTAAAGTTTCCACGGTTCTTTGCAGTGTCTATTTACTACCTCTCCAGAGTAATTGTACCACAATCCCTGAGCTTGATCTTTAAATTTTGATTTATTTTTTCCTGTGATACAGATTCAAAGCATAGTCAGGTTGTATTTTTATCCAAATATGTGGTAAGATTTAGCAACACAGTTTTCAAACACCAAGTGGGCCTTTGTCCTTTCCTTTCCCTTTGGTATAGCAGTTCATGCACACATGATTCTTTCTGATGTGATATCAAGGAATTCCAGATGGACCTAACACTTTGTTTGATTTCTTCACTGTACATTGCTGCAGGCTCAGCACTCCAATTGGATGCCTTTCCTTTTAAAGGGACATGTATTAGGACCATAGACTATTATTTTTTTCTGCCAATTGGTTATTCTGAGTGATTAGTTTTCTTCTTATTTGACTGACTTCTTCTGTAGAACCTTGGGACTAAAGGTGCTTGGGTAAATTTTTATATCCTGAATCTTAAAATGCCTTTTTCTAATTCCCAATCATTTTCTCATGGCTTTCTGATAAACTGTTATTGTGTCCATAATGACAACTTAAGAACTATCTTTCCTGATGTTTTTGGAGAGAAATGCAGGCACAGCAAAGTTAAGTTTGGTGGAAAAGATTTTTGGACAATCCTTATGAGGCCTAATATAGGAAGCATCAATTTGTCATAGGATTTAACTCCCTTAGTTCTTTTTGCTGGATATATTAGTTTTCCATAGTAATGCCATAGTAAGGAATGCCATAGTAAGATGCCATAAACTAGGTCACTTTAAACAAGAGAAATGTATTTCCTAAGAGTGCTGGACCAGAAGTTTAAAATCAAGGTATTAGTAGGATTTTGCTCCCTCTGAATCCTTCAGAAGAAGATCCTTTCTTGCCTCTTTTACCTTCTGAGAACCATAAATATTCCTTAGTGGCAACCTAACTCTAATCTCTCCTTCTGCCTTCACATGTCTTTCTTCTGTGTTTATATCTGTGTCTAAATTTTTCTCTTGTAAGGACACCAGTCACATTGGATTAGGGTCCATCTAGTATGAGCCATATATCTGCAAAAGACCTTTTATTTCCAAAATATCAATTCCTAGGTTCTTTTTAGGAGACATCATTCAAACTAGGATGGTGAATGCAGAAAGGAGATCTGTTAAATTTCCCTTATTATCGTTCCATAGTAAAGTGAGTATTTCAGAACAGTGCTGTGCAATTTTGGTATTCTTACTACTACTACCACCATTATTCCACCTATATTTAGAGTTGACAATAAGGAGTGGAAATGACTAGGTAAATAACTCATTTCAGTCCATCAAGATGATTTCTCTAAAAACTGTCTCCAAATATAGAAAAGTGAATGATTTGAGGAGAAAAATGGATTTAATAAAATTTTATTAAGCAGAACATTAAGAAGTAATGCCCTTTACTGAAAAAATACCCTTTACCCATGGGAGAAAAAATGGTGACCATTTCTTAAAGTCTTTGATTTTATCCAATTTGCTTTCTCTCAGAAGTTAAAAAGCTAGTTTAGCAACATATAGACCCAATGCAATTCCTATCAAAGTTTCAGTGGAATCCTTCAGAGAAATAGAGTAAAAATTTTTGAAATTTGTATGAACCACAAAAGACCTTGAATAGCCAAACCAATTTTGACAAAAAAGAAGGGGTATGTATGGGCCTCCCTGGTGGCCTAGAGGTAAAGTCTTAGTGCTATCACCACTATAGCCTGAGATCAATCCCTGGCCAGGGAGCTAATCCACATATGGTGCAGCAGATCTCTCCTGTCTTGCTCAGTGATCCCCTTAGAAGTGTATTCAATAGATTGGCCTGTTCTGCTCCTCAGTCTGTCTTTGGTGAATCCTCTCACTTCCTGCATCTCTGGACTGTACCCCAGTTCTTCTATGCAAAAATAAATTAATAAAATCTTTAAAATGAAAGAAGAGGTATGGAGATATCACAGTCTCAGAATACAAACAACACTAAAAGGATATGGTAATCAAAACAGTATGGCACTGGAATAAAAATAGATACATACACCAATGGACTACAACTGAGAGCCCAGGAATAAACCTACATTTATATGGCCAGTTAATCTATGATAAAGGTTCAGGCATATGAAATGGAGAAAGGGAAGTTTCTTCAACCAATGGTGCCAGGAAAACTGGACAGCCACATGCAGATAAATGTAGCTAGACCACCATCTCACACCATACACAAAAATTAATTAAAAATGAAATCATAAAATATATAGAAGAAAACATGGGCATCTCCTTATCTCCATTTTTTTTTGTGTGACAACACTGCACTCCTAGTAACACCTAATTCCTTGTTTTGTTAGTTTTAGGGTTCAGGTTTTAAATCTTTGAGTTATCTTTCCACCTCTTTTTACATAGGACTTTTCACACAATTGTATAATTACTTAACATGTTCTTCAGAATGTCTTGAATCCAGTCCCTCTTTCCTAGTTTCAGTGCAAAAAAGTTCTCATTTCCCCACCTTGGTTCTGGCCCTGAAGACTCCAACATGGTGATTAGCCTTCCTGAAGCCCAACTAGAAAGTATCATTAACTTTCTCAGTGTTCTTCAAAGTTTCCCTTGCTTTCTGAATTAGATACAGACTCTTCATAATAGAGGCAGTAGATAAAAAATTAGAGATCTTTTTGAAAGTACATAAAGCTCTTAGCACTGTATTTACATATGGAAAGAACTTAATAAATATTTTATAATTTATTATAATTCACTGCTCTTCACAATGTGGTCTGAACTTAACTCTTCTAGTTTACACATTCTAGCGCCCCTCAACCTTACCCTCTATTCTAACATGACGAATACTTGTTTCTACTTTATTGTTGTAGTGCTCTTATTCATACTGTTTTCCTTTTCTGTCTTTGTTTACATCTGCTTTTGAAATTTTTTCAATTATATATCCTTCTCAATGACCATCTGCATGAAGATTTTCTTGATTTAAGATTCTTGTTTGAAGTTGATAGAACTGTTCCCTCTTAGGGCCTCCCCGGTGGCGCAGTGGTTGGGCACTGCGCTGTGGAGCTGTCGGCAGCAGCAACGTTTGGCGCCCTGCTGGGGAGATTCCCACATGGCGTGGCAGACCCCTCCTACCTCGCCTGCTGCTCCCCTCAGCAGTGTGTTTCTGTTGCTCTTCCTGTTCTTGTTCCCCGCTTTGTCTCTGGTGAATCCTCTTGCTGCCCCACACCTCTGGTCTGAACCCCAGCTTGTATGCATAAATAAATAAAAATCTTTTTTTTTTTTTATATAATATTTATTTTTGTTATTCGTATCTTTTACATTATTATGTATTCCCCATAAGTTACCACCACCTGTTCACCCGTGGAGCCATCACCATAGTCCTCCGTGCTCCCCTCCTCCCCCCCTTTAAGCCCTCCCCCTCCCCTCCCTCCCTGCTGAATGTTGCTTTCTTATTTGGCTCCCCTGTATTCCTGTTATAAGTGAAACCATTCGATATTTTTCTCTTTCTTTCTGGCTTATTTCACTGATCATGATCCCCTCTAGGTCCATCCATGTTGCTGCGAATTGCATGTGTTTGTCTTTTTTGTATGCTGAATAGTATTCCATTGTGTATATGTACCACATCTTCTTGATCCAGTCATCTATTTTTGGGCATTTGGGTTGT
>PVIJ01017984.1:17686-27779 GCA_004024925.1 Scalopus aquaticus | reverse complement strand
GTGTGGCTGAGGCCACAGCAGCAGAGGGCCAGGAGGCCTGACGGTTCATGGTGTGAGACAGCAGATGCTGTGAGCGAACAGTGGCTGCGCCCTCGAATGAGCAGGGCCTGTGGGAGCACTTGATGGATCATCTGCTGGCGCTAATCAGTTTTCCCCCCTAGGTTGGTGTCCAGTTCAGGCTTAGTGCACTGATATATTCCATTGTGCTGTTGTATTCAGGTTTATTTACGTGGGTCACGACGGCTGCGTACCCATCACCAAGGGAAACTTACGTGTATATTGTGCGGTGAAAACCTGAGGGGGTGGGGGCAGGGGGATTGAAGCTCTCGGGCTTTTCCACCAATGGCCCTGGTGGCTACACCTGTGCCCTTGAATGCAGGATAATGGGGAGTGTGAGCTTGGGGTACACATCACTGATGGTGGGAACCTGAAATGTGGTGTGGGCATGCAAAGGAGGGCACACCGGGGCAGAGACTGACTGTACAGTGGGCAAAAAACAAGATGGACCATTGGAGGACACTGGTGGAAGCAGTAGAGAGAAGAGAGCCCAGAACAGTGTGGAAACCAAGTAAGTAGAGCGCAGAGTCCATTTGCCGGGGGCCTACGAGGCCTCCCGGGCCCTGGTGCAGGGGGAGCGGACTCAGCACCCAGTGGGGAAGGTATTGGACAGACATGGTGTCTGCTCGGAGTCGGGGCTGGGGGCTGAGTGTTCCCTCACAGCTCTGCAAATGGGGTCAAGGACAACGCTGGAGGCGCCATGACAGCACAGGAGGTGGACAAGGTCCGGGAGCTGCAGGACAAGACCTTGTGTGGAGGAGACGGCCTGCGAGGAACAGCCCGCTACCCCTGAGGCAGCAGACTCCCAGGAGAAGGAAGAGGACCAAGACTCATCCTTCGAAGCTTACCCAGTGCTGATGTAAGGAAAAAATTATGGGCTTCGACTAACACTTCTAGAAGGTGGGGGAGTTTGGTGGTTAGGTAAGTCATTTGTACATCCCAGGAGATGAAAACCGAGGGCTAGCTGATGGGCTTCGGTGGCCTAAAACAGCCTTGTGTGAGGTTCTCTGCATCCAGGCAGAGGAGTGTCATCAAGAAGGCAATGCAGATCAGGCAAAAAGCTGACGCCGGGGTTGAGAAGTTGCGAGCAGCCGAGCTGTCAAGTGTGTTAAAAGAGAAAGCAGAGCTGCTTAGGACCTGTGTGGTGTCCCTGCTCAACCTTGAACAAGGGTGAGGCACAGAGGGGCCCATTTTCGGTGACTATCCTGGAAAACGCCTTGGGGGATTGGTGGGGAAAGTAGCTTGTGGCTCAGCAGTTCAACACGGGGGACCAGAGGCCCATGGGAAGCTCACTCTCCACGGGTCCCTGACCATGTGCCCGTGTGAAGGGGCTGCCTCAGTGGGGCGGGGGGGGGGTGTCACATTGGTGGATATGAAAGCTGAGTGTTGGAGGGACACGAGTGAGTACCCCTGGGTTTGGATGACCCCCCAAGAGTATAGTATGTCCCCAATCTCAGCGCATCCTTGGGGCAGGTGACTTGTTGGCTGAGGCCACAGTGGAGTGGGCCAGGAGGCCTGACAGGTCATAGTGTGATACTGCAGATTCTGTGAGCGAACAGTGGCTGCCCCCTCATGTGAGCAGAGCTTTTGATAGCACTTGATGGATCATCTGCTCTTGCCAATCAGTTTTTCCCGCCCAGGTTGGTGCCCAGTCTGGGCTAAGCGTGTTCATGTGTTGTTATGCTGTTGTATTCAGTTTATTTATGTGGGTCATGATGACTGCACACATATCTTCAAGGGAAACTTACGTGTATATTGTGGGGTGAAAAACCTGAGTGTGTAGGGGGCAGGGGGACTGAAGATCTCTTGGGCCTTTCAGCTAATGGCTCTGGTGGCTACACCTGTGCCCTTGAATGCAGGAGAATGGGGAGTGTAGGTTTGGGGTACACATCACTGATGGTGGGAACCTGAAACATGGTGTGGAGATGCGAAAGTGGGCATACTGGGGCCGGAGGCTGAGGGTACAAGCGGGCAAAAAAAAAGATGGAGCGTTGGAAGACCAGGTGGTAGGAAGCAATAGAATAGAGCAGGACAACAGTGGAAACCAAGTAAGTAGAGCCCAGAGAGCCAAATAGCTGGTGGGGGGGGGGGCTAGGGGGACTCCCAGCCTCCTGCCCCTCAGGCTCCCCTGTGTGCTGCACCTGGTTGCCTCACTACAAAATGGTGTAGAGAGGTCACAAAAGCCACTGAGGGCCCCAGGTGTCTCCTTGCTCTGCCCTAGGGCCTCTGCTGCTATAGTTGGTCAGCGGGATTCAAAGCAGACGGGTATGGAGCCCTCTGAAGGCCTCAGGATGGACTGAGGAGGGGCGCAGGCTATAAGCAGTCTGTGTTCAGTGGTGGCCTCCTCTCTGTGGGTGCCTCCCTGTCCCTGATGCAGGGGGACGGTGACTGAGTGCACAGCAGGGAAGGTATTGGACAGACATGGTGTCTGCTCGGAGTCAGGGCTGGGGGCTGAGTGTTCCCTCACAGCTCTACAAATGGGGTCAAGGACAATGCTGGAGGCACCATTGAAGCACAGGAGGTGGAAAAGGTCAGGAGCTGCAGGACAAGACCTTGTGTGGAGGAGACGGCCTGCGAGGAACAGCCCGCTACCCCTGAGGCAGCAGACTCCCAGGAGGAGGGAGAGGACCCCGACTCGTCCATCGGAGCTTACCTAGTGCTGATACAAGGAAAAAACTGATGGACTTGGACTAACAGTTCTGCTGAAGGTGGGGGATTTTTGGTGGTTGGATGTTACTTGATTTATGCACCCCAGGAGATGAAAACCAAGGGGTAGCTGGTGGGCTTCGGTGGCCTAAAACAGCCTCGTGTGAGGGTCTCTGCAGCCAGACAGAAGATTCATCAAAAAGGCAATGCAGATCGGGCAAAAAGCTGGTGGCTGGGCTTGGGAGGTGCGGAGCAGCTGGGCAGCCAAGGGGGTTAGAGCAGAAAGCAGAGCTGCTTAGAACCACCTATGCAGGATCCCAGCTAATCATTAAGGGTGAGGAGCTGCGGTGCCCATATTCCATGAAAAGCCCGGAAAAAGCCTCGGGGGGATGGGTGGGGTAAGTGGCTTGTGGCTCAACAGCTGAACACAGGGAACCGGAAGCTCTCTGTCCACGGGTCGCTGACCTTGTGGTCATGAGAAGGGTCTGCCTCAGTGCGGGATGTGTGCGCCACATTGGAGGATATGAAAGCTGAGTGTTGGAGGGAAAAGAGTGAGTACCCTGGGTTTGGATGATGACCCCCAAATTATAGTGTGTCCTAAATCTCAGTGAGCACATTCTGGGGGTGGATGTCTTGTTGGCTGAGGCCACCGCTGGAGAGGGACGTGAGCCCCAACGGTTCATGGTATGAGATGGCATATGCTGTGAGTAAACAGTGGTTGACGCCACGAATGAGCAGGGCCTGTGGGTAGCACCTGATGGATCATAGGCTGGTGCGAATCATTATTTCCCCCCCATGTTGGTGTCCAGTCCAGGTTTAATGCATTCATGTATTCTGTAGTGCTGTTGTATTCAGTTTATGTGCACAGGTCATGAGGACTGCACACAGCACCAAGGGAAATGTTAGGAGTATGTTGTGGTGTCAAAGCCATGAGCAGGTGGAAGGCAGGAGGGGAGGGGTTGAAATTGTTCAGGTTTTTCCTAAAATATTCTTGGTGCAAACAACTGTACTGTAGAATGCAGGAATGGCAGTATGGGCTTGGGATACTTCACACTGATGGTTAAACCGGAAAAATGATGTGAGCATGTGAAAGGGAACACTGGCTGTGGCAGGCTGAGCATTCAAGGGGAAAAAAAAAGACTGAGCATTGGAAGACATCTGCTGGGAAGCAGTGGAGGGACGCATCCATGGAGAATGGTGGAAAACGAAGTAAGTGGAGCCTGGAGAGCCCAGAGGGGAGAGCCCAGAGGGGAGAGCCCAGAGGGGAGAGCCCAGAGGGGAAGAGCCCAGAGGGGGGGGAGAGCCCAGAGGGGGGGGAGAGCCCAGAAGAGTCTTTAGCGCAAGTCCACTTAGCAAGACAAAGACTGACACGATGTGATGTTACAGGAGTGACATCTCCTCACCTTTGCCGCATCTATTGAGTAGAGAGAGTCACAGGTCCCACCTATATTCAGAGGGAGTGGATCATACAGAACCACATCCCCCAGCAGACAGGTTCCCTGGGGGACACTTCACGTCTGTCTACCACAAGGAAGGGGAGCTCTTTTCATGGTAGCAGGAAGCCTGAGCACAGCTGAGGAAACACACCCATGTTGCCAGGCATACCGCTTCAGGCTCTCTACCTCTTTCTGTTTGGCCATCCACTTTCCTTTTGATCATAAGATGGGTGCTACCCCTCTAAGCCTCACAGCCTCATTCAAAGAAGGAAGAATGGGAAAGGGCAAAAGACAGATGCCACTTACATGTCACTTTTATCAGCGAAGCAACAGAT
This sequence comes from Scalopus aquaticus, assembly GCA_004024925.1. NCBI lineage: Eukaryota > Metazoa > Chordata > Mammalia > Eulipotyphla > Talpidae > Scalopus > Scalopus aquaticus. Next base: position 23,305 of record PVIJ01017984.1, on the reverse strand, counting down.
TCCCGGAAGTCCCACCCAAATCCGTGTCCACTGCCTGTCACTGACCTCGTCCACCTCAACTGGCCGCTTCTGCACTGGCCGTCAGAAAACAAAATCTCTACACACAGTATCCATGGCACCTCAGCAAACATTATTCATGCATCGGCACCTGGGACAAAACTTCCAGAGGGTGCTGGCCCAGGAGTAAGTTACAAGGCTTGAATGTGAACATTACCGAATAAGTCTTTGCCTGATGCCAGACATGTAACAGTCAATGTGGCCTCTCTTCTGCCATCTCCCTTTTTGCTCTGTGTGGTCCCACCTCAGGGTTTGAACGCAGCCAGCGCAGCGGCACCTCCAGAGTTCAATGCCGTGACATGCAGACAAGTCTGCATTTGACGCTTCGGAGGAAAGTGCATGGCATGGGAGGAGGAATGTGTTGGCCCAGCTGGAACCCTGCCACAGGACTAGCAACTGCAACACCCTTATTTGCTCTGGGGAGGAGCAGCTTGGAAACTTTTTATGAGATTCCAGAAGCAGCAAGGTCATCAGTTTTATGGCCATTCCACTGCATTTGTAAATACAGCCTTTGAATGAGAAGGTTTGGGCTCCTTGACAAGTACAAGGCTGATGTTGGCGCCTTTGGAACATGGAACAAAAAAATAAGAGCTATTCTGTTCCACAGACTGCCAGGCGTTCTGAGTAACTTTAGACCCCCAACAAAGAGTCACAAGCCAGCTGTACAGGCAGACAGCTTCATTTGCAGGCCACCTCCCGGGAAAGTCCCCGTGTGGGTTAGAGGCAGGTAATCTGATTTGTCAGGTTACAGGCAAAGCAACATGTGTTTACTATCACACTCATTTTCCAGCCCACTGCCAGCGTCTGGAGGAAATGTGGGTCGGGCCTGTTTGCTGTGATAAAGTCAAGGCCGAAGAGAGGGCCGCAGCCCCGCCAGCCTCCTTGTGTTCTCTGGTAAGCAAGAACCGCCTCCTCCATGGACACCTGGACCTCTTTCTCTAATTGCTCACTGGACCATGGCCTTTATTGCAGCTGAACATTTACTAGACTGGGTCCAGGAAGCCTTCAGCTCCCATTGTCTGGCCAGCTGCCAGTGCCTGCTCCAATTGCCCTTGGCCATGGGGACAGGGTCACCCTATCTTTGCATTTCTTTTCTTTGGGCTGAGAAGCACAAAGGCAGAGGCAGCCCGTGTGTGCCTGTGGGTGGGGATTGAGGGAGTGTGGCGAGTCGAGGCAGGAAGTGGTAGAGAAGCAAGAAGACCTTTGTCATAAATGGATAAAACTCTCCTTTATACACCATTCCTGGCACCTAATAGACCTTTGATAAGCCTTGTTGGAGGAAGCGAGTGATTTCATTGCATTCACCACTATGTACTGATTATTTTTTACATGCCAGATGCCCAAAATCCGATGACAATATTCAGACTCAACAGACAAGACTTGTAGTGTTCTGAAACTTGCACTCTGGTGAGGAGATAAAGACAATAAGAAATAAATGAGCAAGATAATTACAGAGTGATAAATGCCACATAAAGACCGCAGCCTGGGTGATGAGAAAGCGGAAGTGTGGAGGGAGAGCTACTAAGTTGGGAGACTTCTTGGTGGAAGAGATGGAGCTTGAACTAAGACCTGAAAAGGCACTAGACAAAAAATATCTGGGAATGTGTGTTCCTGGAGACAGAACATATTTCCAGAAGGTACACGGCAGACTAAAGATACAAAAGAAAGGAAACTATAGTCCAGAACCCACAGCTGAGAAGGGGGCTCATCTTTCTTCCAGAATCCAGGAAAAGAGGATGAAGTAAAGAAATAAAAGTAGAAAGGAGAAGGAGGAAGAGCTGGTATTGAAAACAAGTTGTCCAATGAAAAGCCTATAGTGCAGATAGGCTCCCTGCTTTTCACCATGACTCTTGGCAGCGAGGCATCTCCCCAAGGCAACAAAATGAGGTGTTATTTCCTGAAGAAGTTGGATGGCCCTAGAGAGGAGATTTCCCTGTTGAGGAACTTAGGGGATCCCCCAGCATGATGATGGTTTTCTGCCTGATCACCCAATAGGGAAAGCTGCTAGTATGTCCCAGACTCCCCAGAGAACACACACTCCCAAGCCACTGTCAACGGCCTTCCCTGCAATATGAACCCTGAAGCGTCACTAGACGTGGGGACAACACTAGTGACATAAATTAATGAATATTTCCACTTACTGAGTCCTATTAATAAACTACAATGCCTGCAGTATATTATCAATTAATATAGTACATAAAGTGTACCAACCATTCATCTTTGAATAGCATAATTATATTGCATTGTATTTTTTGAGCATTAAAAAGGATAACTTTGTTATATATCAACTTTTAGCACATATCTCAATTATAAAACCATTGTTTGTTTGTTTGCTTTTTAGTTTGTTAAGAGACACAAGAAATGGAATTGGCCTGGACATCTGAATCATGGATTGGCATTGTGTGTATGCTAAAGCGTCATACATTTACAAAATATCCTCAGATGATTCTCTCACTTAAGCCTAGTTCCCAGTGAATTTTACTGGCTGGTCACTCAGAAGAAGTCCTTCTATCTGAGGTCATGAGAAGCTCTCATGTTGGGCAGAACTAGTGATTTGGACTTTATCAGCTCACTTGGAAGAGAGCAATGGGCATTCTTTTGCAGTTTGTTAGAGCATTTCTATATAATAAGTGCAGTCCTAGATAATAAAAATGGTATCAAAATTGTCTTTAAATGGAGAATAGGCAAAGCCTAGGAGGGTCAGCAAGGTAATGGGTGGGAGAATATTACATAGCAAGTGAAGCTCTGACTCAGTGCTAGCTTTGTGCTGAATAACTTCAGCAAAGATTTCCAAATGGACTTTTGCAGTTTTCCTCATTACTATCAGTAAGTTAAAATCCTACCCATTTGTCAAGGTCCATCTAAATGTCCCACTTCCTCCCAGAATGTCCAGATGGAAGTAATCACCCCTTCCCCAATGTTCTCATGGTGCACTTAGTTCTCTCTCATCTATGTGTCATCTATCTATCTATCTATCTCTATCTATCTATCTATCTATCTATCATCTATCTATCATCTATCAATCATTTATTTGGCCTGTGCTTCACTGCCTGCTCTTGGTTACTCTATGACACTAAATACAGGAACACAGAGGCCCATAGATATGAGGTTGCCAGTAGATTGGCTTCTTAATTTGAAAATATAAGCCTAAAAATCATGTGAGAGATGGAAGATTCAGTAGCTCAGAAATACAGGATTCTGTTAACAGACAGAAATAACTTTCACCTGCCCTTGGATTTTATTATATTCAAAAAACTATAACATTAGATGGAAGAGACATGCAAAGATCATAAGAAACAAAGAAAACTCATGCTCTAATCAAGATCATGAGTTGGAGTTGCAGACACCTGTGAGTATAGGATAGAACCTAAGGGTGTGGATAGTTGAGTCCCAGAATGTGACCCTACCTCCCTTTGTAGAGTCATTGACAGAACCTCTTAAAATGGAGTTCAGCATGTCACACCAAAGTTATCCAAATATCTAATCATTAGTAATCCCAAGAATGTTGAGATGACACCTAACTCCCCACACTTCTTGGGATGACTTAATAGTTTCCTTAGTTTTTGTAAAAAGCACGCCCCCCCACACACACCATAAGTTTGAATCTATGCCCAGATAGTTCTCTGAAGGTATTTTCACTAAATAGGATGATGATGATTTTCTGGGTAAGCATCTTTCATTCCCTGAAAGTTTTAGATTACCTATATGCATCTTTAAAGTAATCAAGACAACAGCCTATATATTTTATATTAAGAGTCAGGTCATGTTTGGTATTTCTATATATGCATTTGTTTAAAAAATTTTAACAGGGGAGAGAAGGATACAAGGGACTATGATGCTGGTGCATGGAGAAATTGGTGTGGAGTTTTATGGGACTACACCCAATTTTATGGGAATTTTATGGGAGGAAGCATGCATTGTATGAAAAGGAAGAGTGATGTAAAATATATAAATATAATTTAAAAAATTAAAAAAGAAAGTTAGGTCTATTACAATGACTGTCTTATAATTCTACTTTAAAATGTGTAACTGCTAAATTATTGAAACAATTTTAAGTGGAAATTTCTGTCAATCTTATTTATAAGCATGCTTTGTTAGGTTAAGGATTTGGGAACATTTGTTGATCAGACAATTGAAGTGCCTAAAATGAAAATCAAATCTATAAATGCAATTTAAGTAATTGGAAGGAGTTAAATTACTCAAATTTGTAAATGTAACCAAGCATTTGTTGAAAAACCATCAAAAGTGGCTAAATAAAATGTGGGTAGAACTTTGGCTCACTTATAAGTACAACATTAAATTTGTAAGCATAATGTAAACCCCAAGGAGAAAATATTTTTAAAAGTGCAACTTAACCACTACCTTAAAAACCCAGGATAAACTCCTCAATAGTCTTTTCAGTACACAGAGCTCACAAGCAGAAAAGCAAAATTACTGAGACTCACAGGGTGCCCTGTCCAAGGTCATCTGGCTAATCCGTCACCACCTGAAACCTGGGCCCATAACTCGAGTCTTCCAGACCATCTACGCTGCCTTCCTTAGTTGCATTTTCAGTCCCTCTTTTATAACACCTGTGATATGTCATCAGGCTTTGGTTATTTATCTGTGTCTTATTTGGACTCCTTGCCTTTCTCCAGCTGCCAACACGGGATCAGGCATGGGGTGGAGGTAAAGGAACTCAGTAAATGTGTCAGATTCACATGATCGTAGGCCATCAGTCCCTCAGTCCCTCGGTGAGAGGGTGCCTGACATGCAGGAGGCATTTAGACTGTCATCTCTCTGTGACACTGTTTACCTTGAAGGGATCTGAGTCCACAGCGATGGACTCCAGAGGCTGAGGGTCTGATGAAGTGGATGTAAACTAGCTCTGTGCTGCCTTATTTTAAGATTGAATTCCACATACTTCTTCAATGTCTCTCCACTGCTGGGCATAAAGACCAAAATCCTTTCTAAGCTTAACAAGAGCTAGCTGGGCCAGCTCTCAGCCTCACCTCTCTAGACTCTTCTCCACTGGCTCTGAGTACACAGACCTTCACTTAGTTCCTTGAACAAAGCAAGGTCTTCCCCAGATGAAATCAGGTTTCTATTTTGGACATTCTTATAGTTCTCATTTGCAAGGATCATCATTACATATTTTTATGTCCAGTTATTTACTCAATATCTTCCTCTTATGCAGCCCTTTGGCTTCAGCTCTTGCTTATTCTGCTCACCATTACTGGTGCTTTGTTTAAAATAAGGGTTTAATAAATGCAGGTTTTTATTTTTGGAATTTAATGAGTGTTGCTGGGATGAATGGCTGAATGAGTGAATGAATGAATAAATACGGGAGGATCGACCTCACGGTGATCTTTTAGGTTGGCCTGATCTCCAATTAGCTGGGAAGCATTTTAGATGAAATCTTATCAGACAGATAGGGGACACAATGTTTGAGATTCCTTCCAGACCAGTGAACCTTTTGCTCCAGGAAGGCTGTTTGTCACTTTGCTTTAGCCATTGCTTTTATCATTCTCATGAGGAACACTGTGTGTGTGTGTGTGTGTGTGTGTGTGTGTGTGTGTGTGT
>PVIJ01017984.1:0-17586 GCA_004024925.1 Scalopus aquaticus | reverse complement strand
CTTCCTTCTTGCCTCATGGAAACAAGTGAGAGTGCATTGGGCAGGGAGTAGGCCAGCTGAAAAAGGTCAGGCCCCTGGACATCACTGAGTTCTGCATTTCCAAATTATAGGTTTATGATTAAACTCCAGTAACTCAAATGCACCATCCATGAAGAATGCCAGTTTCGACTGGTAATTCTCGTTCTCTATAATCCCTGCCCCCCCCCCTTCATTTTTTCAAACCTATGTCTCAGAGTCCCTCAAACCACAGTCACGAGTAGGGTTTCGATGGAATTTTCTGATGACATGAAGATGCTTCTCCATGATGGTGAGCCCCTTCTGAGAACTGTAGGAAAAATCCCCAAAGAGCATCAGGCTGACAGGCAGACAGATTCTCTTACAAGACACCCTACGATCCCCACTTTCTTCCTCAGGAAGCCTGGAGTAACACTGACCTCTAGCTGGATGAAGACAGTGAGTTCAGCTGGTGCCTCCCCCTCTGGATGTTGGATGAAACTGAAAGAATATTGGGAGATCTCTAAAAATGTTTCCCCTATCCCACCTGGTTCCTCTCCCCTCCTCAAATAATACAGTCACTATTTAATATTCATGATGTGCTAGGTGTTATGACCTCCTTTGTTAACTCTAATTATTCCCAACAACACTGTAAAGGAGGTATTATTGCCTCCCCCCTTTTCTGGTAAGAAAATGAAGGCTCAGAGAGTTTGGAACTTGCCCGCACATATAATTACAAAGTGGCTGAACCAGTATTCTAAATCGGTTTTGTCAACGGCAAAGCCTTCGCCTTCTCCTAACTCTGGATCTGGCAGAAACCCCAGGCAAGGTCTGGGTGTCTGGTTATCTCCCCCTCCGGCACAGGGGCCTGATCTTTGGGAAAGGTCTCAAAATCACTGTGCTTATTTGTTCTGCTTCTACCTTACTAATTCCTGTTTATATTCAGAAGCCAGGCTGAGTCTCCTTCCAGATATGTCAGTCCCTATAAAAGCAACCAGCTGTCTCCAAGACCCTTCACTTTCACGGCGATAACATCTTCATTCTCCCAGGCTGAGAGCTCTGTTTTAAGCCACGGGGTGACTGGTTGGTGGTGAATCAATAAAGCTACTCAATAATGACCTAACATGGAATTTTAAAACTCACTGGAGGTTGAAATATTCAAGGAGGTGTAACTCAGTTTTCAATTTATCTGTCTGTGTTTTTAAGATGTTCATTTTGATATTTTTCTGCTTGATGAATGGGTTTCAAGCTGACTTTTAAAATGGGGTTGGGAGTAAAATGTAGGAAAACAATTTCTTCCTTTGATGAAATGATTGAGCTGAGTATGTGGGTGGTGAGATGGAGGCAATAAGAAGTTGGGTTTTCCTTTGAAACAAACAAACAAAACAATAACCATTTTGGTTCCTTTGAAAACACATTAACTGATATAAGGACTGTTACTGCTTAAATGATGGGTGATTCAGCTTTCCATGACGGGGAGGGAGTCTTTTAGTAATTATCTGCACTGTCTCCACAGACACAGCTAAAGCTTTTCACTGACTTGCAGCCTCTGATACATTAAGCTACTGGTCCTTCTAGTACTACTACTACTAGTAACCTACTACTACTATTAACCTACTACTAAGTCTAACCTACTACTAAGTGATACGTTAAGAAAACTGTCAAAGGTGGAGACTTTAACTTCGTCCAGGAGTCTCAACTTAATAAACATTCAGAGACAATAGTTAGGAGAGAGGAACGAGGAATTCTGCAAACTGGGAAGAACAGACCTATTCCAGAGAGGAGCCCTGTCTGTAGGAAGCCTACCGTGCCTGAGGATCACGGGATGCGGAAGGCAGAGTGTGTCTGGCAAACACTGGCCGATTGGTGTGGCTGGAGCTCAGTATACAAGGAAGATGAGCAGGAAAAGGGAATAATTGGGGGCACAGGAACTTCTTTCTAAGGGGTTGCGCTGTTCTGCTGGCTGTGGAGAGATAGGAAAGCATCTGAGTAGGGGAATGTTATGAGTAGATATGATTTCTGGAAAGTCACCCTGGTTCCCTCTCACTTTGCCCCCTTCCCTTTAGTATCTTGCTCCTCCTGTCTTCCTACTTCTTCGGGAAGCAGGCAGGCAGAGGGTTGAGAGAAGACATGGCTGTTTGTGTCTGCCCACATTATTTACTTCTCAAATTAGAGTGGGATTTTCTTGTTGTTTTGCTGTCCATATGGATACCTAGGGGTGCTTCAAAGAGAACAGGGAGTCAGCATGAAGTACTGATGACCTCATAATATAAAAGCATTGGAAGATTTTGGAAAAAAATGCTAATATAGTTTAGAAAGAAGACCCTCTTTGAAAATTTGCATTTCTAATTCATGGTTTAAATAGGTTAAATCAATCATAATTATCTGAACTATTTCTAGAAATTAAATATTACACATTGTATTCTGTTTTAAAATAAATCACTAAAGTTCAGTTCTGTAAAGGATGTTAAGTTGACAATCTAACAAGTTAGACTGAGATGGATATTAATGGAGAAAGGTCGAGTCAATGAAAGGAAAGAGGTAGAAATGGTGAAGGAAGAAAGAAGGGAAATTGAAAGCTGGAGACTAGGCTTACAAGTGCATTTCCTGAAGCAAAAGCCACTTTCAACATTTTTTTCACCTCTTGGGATAGATTGTTAAAAGCAAAATGAGGCCCTTCTTGGTGCCACAAAGGGTTAAACCTCAGCACTATCAAGCTATCACCAGCCACTGCAGCATGATTTTGAACCCCAGCCAGGGAGCTTCCCACATGGCGCAGCAGACCTCTCCTGCTTCACCCTCTGCTCCCCTCAGCAGTGTGTTTCAGTTAATCCGCCTGCTCCCCACTCTGTGTCTGGTGAATCCTTTCACCAGCCCCACACCTCTGGCCTATACCCCAGCATAAATAAATAAATCTTAAAAAAAAAAAAAGGCAAAATGAAAATTGTAGCAATATCCTAATCACATTACATTCTGGTGTCTATATTTTGGATTGTGTAGGAGACAACTCAAGAGCTACAAAACCTGGTCTCCAAAGTGACCTATGACCAGAGGGGACCCGTCCCCAAACTTAACCTTGCTCTTGACCTTCAGTTCACAGGCAGTTCTCCTCCTGGATTCTGGAGTGGAGGTGATGTGAGATAACAGTTATCAAAGAGCTCTGGGAGCGAAAAGGAAGATCACTTAAAATCACAAGCCTTAAAAAATTATTGTTCTCTCTTGCATTAACCTAACCTAACGAAGGGATACACACACACCTCAGTGAACTCAGAATCCGGTGCCAGGAGAGAAATCTGCTGTTGACACGTCACTTCTTGTTTGCATGGTCACTGATACAGAACAATCCCAAAGTGAGATCTCTTGCACAAGTGTCAGTGTGCAGATGACAACTGGCTTTCCTTAAATATCTCCCTTTCCAATCTTCTAGAGCTACAGACCATACTTGTTTTGTTTCACATGTGTGCGTTTCTCCCTTTCATAACTGAGGCCAGTCTTATCTATGCTTCTTTTGGTACAGATATTTTCTACTAATGATTTTATACTATCTTACACATCGACTGGGGATTTTATTGACTCTCTTGTTTAAAAACGAATACTAATAAAAACAAGAGGGACATAATCATTGTAGTCAAGATCTTTTGGTACCATCAGCACTGTTCTTGGCTAGTGATCTATAATCTGCTTGCATAAATCTCTTTCATTTGCAAAAATGGAAGCTCCCTTCTTTACATTCTGTTGTTATAATGAACTCATTTACAAAGTTTTGCAGTATCAGTTAATTAAATAAGGAAATATCCATAAGATTTTCTTCTTTATGCTCCTGCTTTAGATGTCTGAATTTCTGTATCACCCTTCCTTTAAAGTATTCAATACATCTTTCCCTAGAGACCTGCCTCTCTTGCATTTTTTCTCCTATACTGCTCTGATGTTGTTTTTGATGTACAGCTGGAAAGTCCCCAAATTTCTTTAACTCCTGTTAACTTTGGATAGAACCGTGATGTCCGGTTGGAGGCTAACCTAATAAGGGAAAGAATGTCAGATTATCTGGGGCCACTAGCTTAGCCTCTGACAGTGTGATCATAGGTCTTGGTTGAAATGAAGGGAATTGATGATCCTGTCCTAGATGGTATTATTGATGGGGGACCTGAGCTGCCCAAACTGACCCCGTGGCCTTCAAATCTGGTGTAACGTGGAAAAGCCCTCCCAGAGTCATTTTTCATCATGGCAATGTCAGGGGCCTTCTGTTTGAATTTCTGACTTGTTTGGAGCCCTACAAGAGAGATGGGCACATTCTGAAAGAGATGATGTTTACCATGCCTGATGGAAAGAAGACTGATGGAAAGTTCTAGCTTATCTAAAACCCAGGGGCCAAGCCTCGAGATAACAATATACTGTTTTAAAAGCATTTATGTCCCTAGAGGGACATCATGTCACTCTCTAGGGACATAAATTCTTTTGCAATCCATGGCAGTGTGGCCTCAGCCCCGATGAAATGTAAGTACTTACCAGCCTAAAGCCTTCGCCATTGACAACAGCTATGTGAGGTCGTCTTGGCTTATGAGAAAGCAAAGTAAAATATAAACAGGGAGATTTATATATGAATCCCCCATTCCCACTCATTAATAATGAGTGTCATCTAAATTGTTCACTGTTCTAAGAGGTTCTTATAGACTTACAACAGCCTGTATTTACTACCTACTGTTATACATGAGAAAAGTGAGAGTCAGAAAGTTTAGATAACTTTCCTATGACACAGAGCTGCATACACAAATGAGTGTGTACACACAGTCACACACACACCTCACACACACACACACACACACACTCACATAGCTACTTTGAAGTACAATTGATGAAATATGTGTGTTAACTAATGAGAGTCTCTCTATGTTCTTGTTAAGAACAAGAAGTCAATGAATTGTCAGCTAAGTAAAGAGCAAACTAAGACTTCTTCAAAAATGGGGTACAATAATATTAAAAGTCAACCTGTGAATTCTGTGAAAACAGTAAAGATTCATTCCTATACCGTTTTCATCTTCACCCACCATCCTAAACAGTAGTAGCTGGTGGTATTACTATGGGTGAAAAATGGTGCCAAGGCCTTTTCAGTTTAAAAAGAACATTGCTGTCATTTTTGCTGACTTTGACTTCCAGACCACCAGGATAGATTCATACTTTCTGGAAAGATTTTCAACCCAAAATAGTGGAAACACAAATCTTGGTTTGCTTATTCCTCAGTTACCCAGAGCATTTCACTTCATTAAAGTTTCTCTGGGTTGGTGTGGTACATGTCAAGAAACAGGAAGGACAGTATGGCTAGACAGAGTGAGTTCTAGGAGAGGCTGGAGACATGTTATGATTAGATCAGCATGTGCTTTGTGAGTCCTGCAGGGATCTGAGGTTTTATTATATCCCCAGGACATGGAGACACAGGGTGTCACCCTCTGATGCATAGTCTTACAGGATCATCCTGGCCTCTGAGTAGTAATGTTGGTGTAGTTAATGCAATGGAAGAGGACAAAAGAAGCCATGGCAGCTGGGACTGGGGTGGTAGCAATGGTAATGGAGAAGAGTGGATAGATTTGAGACATATTTTAGAAGTAGGAGTTATAGGATTTGGTAATAGATTGAGGGAAGGTAAAGGAGAAGGAAGAGCCAAGGATGACTCAAGTTTTCTGACTTGTAAAACTGGATAGGTAATGGTGCCATTTGTTGAGAAGTCTGACAGAGTAAAAGACTTGAAGGGGATAATTAAAAGTTGAATTATGGATACGTTAAGTAGATATCCAAGCACAGGCATGTAACATACAGTAGAAGTTATTGATTAGGAGGTGAAAGGAGCTATCTGGAATAGAAATATAAATATGGAATCATTGGTATATGGGTGGTCTTTGAAACCCTGAGAATGAATAAGAACTGTTGTTAAAATATCAAGTGTTAAGGGAAAATGGCTCAGTACTGTACTCTGAAGACTCCAATATTTAACAATTTAGTGGACAAATAATCCAAAGTCAATGAAGGAAACTGAGAGGAAGCTATGAGAATGGAAACCAAAGGAAAATTATTTCAAAAAAGGAGAGAGTGGTCAGTTACATCATTTGGGATGAAGTAAGATGAGGATTGCTTTGCAAAATTAATTATATATTTACCATATATGCCAAGAGCAATTTCAAAATTAGAGATTTTTGAAGGCCTCAGGAAATACATTGGGCAAATACTAAGAGTTTACTGCTAGCTTGTAATGCATAAAAACTTTTAAAAATAACTTCAGCACAGTTAGGTTGTTATGGTAGGGCAGGACTTGGCAAAGTTCAGACTCCTTATCCAACTGAAATTCTCCAATGAACAATTATAGAACATAAAATTCTTTAGAATATTCAACATAACTAAGGAAGGTAAAGTATTCAGCAACAGTGTTTGCAAAACTTAAAGCAGTGTAGGCAAAGAGTATTCTTCTTGGTCATAGCAGAGTATCTTCGGGGAACCTCATTTTACAAGTTCTCTTGAAACCAGGCCCAACAAGGAGATCTTGAGAAAATCAAGGTTGCATTAGTCTGTCAGGGCCAGAATTTGGGGTTCAGACCAGGACTGGGGTTCCTTTAAGCAAAGAAAGAAGGGTAGCATCTTCTTATGTGATTAACACCAAGATTTCCCTTCAGATGAATTTGAAAATAAACTGACCCAACCTGCTTTGCCCAGTTTAGACTCCTTTGGAGGTTGAAAAAAAAAAATCTGAAGACTAAATAGAGCAAGAGATTATATCCAAAGAAGATTAAGAGATTTTTGGCAATTGTTGCAAAGAATCAGAGGAACACACACGCACAGTTGGAAAGACAGAGGGAGAACAGGGCAGAGATCACAGGGAAAGCAGCTCACCACACTGGAGTCAGAGAATGACGTCTTCCCATGTTGGAACTCTCCCAGCGGAGTGGTTTTATTTATGGAGGGCCAAATAGATTCTCAGGCCTTATCCCAATATTCCTTATGTCAGGAAAATAATTCACATGGGAAGGAAAAGAATTAAGGACTTGGGTGGTTCTATTTATGCTATAGGGCATTTGAGTTTTTTTGAACTTCTGAACTCTGTCCAGGGTGAAGTTAACATCTCCCTTAGGGGACAGGAGTGTAAGTACCAAGAAGAACCCTCCCACTGGAAGATAAGAACAATAAGAAAATGTAGCATTTAGGAGAATCCCTGACAGGCAGGCCTAGTTGAATACAAGCGCTACAATTCACAACAAGACACCCAAACAGCATTAAATTCATTAATTTGATCAATGGATATTGAATGTCTGCCATGTGCCAGGTATTATGCTGGATGCTGGAGACACAGATTGGTGCAAAGCAAAGTTCCTGACCTCATGGCACTTACATCCTAGAGGAAAACGTAGGAAATAACAAGTAAACAAAAAAATCAACGATCTAATTTTCAGTTAATGATAAGAGTAAAATGAAAGTATGATAGGGAGTGCTTCAGGTAGGGAGTGGAATGGGTGAAGTTTTACTGGGTGATTAAGAAGACCTCTTTTTTTTTTTTTTGGTGGAAGACCTCTCTTAAAAGATGACCTTATACTGAGATAAGGAGAAGGTCATATATGGTTCCAGGAAGGGAACAAACCAGGCCAATAAGGCTGCAACTGCAAAGACCTTAGTAAGTTTGAGGAAGGAAAGGAGAGGAAAATCCATGGGACTGGTGGAAGAGAAGGGTAGATAAGAACCTTAGAGAAACAGGTAATGGGATAGATCAATTAGGGGTTTGAAGCCAAGAAAAATCAGCTTGGATTTTTATTCCAAGTGCAATGGGAAGTTCTTGGAAAGTGTGAGCCAAGAAGTATTGTGATGTAGGTTAAAAGAATATACCATGGAGAATGAGAAGGACAAATTGAGGGCCACAAGAGTGGACACGGGGTATATTAGAAAGCTATTACTACAGTTTCTGTATTCCTAAGCCTTGATTTCTCAAGTTCCTTTAAGGTTTGTCATTCTGTGCTTCTTCCCACCCATTCTATATTTAGTTATCCTAATTGGCTTGGGAGTTCTTTAAAGAATGGGACTGTTTCATTTCCACCTCACTAACCATTTACTGTATTCAGTGGACACTAGAGTTTCAGTTAAGACCTGTTCGGCTGGAAAGCCCCAGTTCTTCCAAATCTTGCAGCATTCATACCCTAGATCTAGAATGAAACAATATTCTCAAGCCCATTCCATGGTATTAGCTGTCTGGGAACTATACCCATTTGACATGATAGGTCATATTGAAAAGGACCAGGAGCTAATTTCGGTTGGAGGTTTGTGAAAAAGTCCAGGGAATCTGGAGAAACTAAGTGAAGGAGAGAAGAGCAGAAGAGAGGGGCTCAAAATCAAGTTGAGAGGATGTAGCATGAAAGGCTGTGTGTGGTTAACATTAGGGGGGGAATAAAGGTAGAAATGGCACCAAGCGATTACATAGACTTTCCTATCTGTTGAACTGTCCGCTTGATTAATGTCTCAGGAATGTTCTTCTTCTGTTAACTCCGTCAAAAGAGGCAGGTTGTTTCTTTTTTTCTCTGATTCCAATTCAATTGCTGGAAAGTTGTGAGAAAAGGAACTAAAACCCAGAAGGATTTTAACAACTGAACACGGCATGCCCTCCAGTGGTAGAAAATCAATACCACAGGTGAAAATGGAGAACTTTTAGTTTTTGACTTGAGTTTGGAAGTATAGTAATATTTTTCTTTGGCTCTTAAATGAATACTCAAGATTCTATATCTTTTTTTTAAAGCTGCAAATCTCTTCAGCAGTATTCTGTGATGTTATCAATACGTGGAACTTGGTAACTGAAATTAATCATAAGAATAATATTTCCAATTTTTCATTAGAACTAAGAAATGAAAAGTTCAGAGAGAAAATAGATAGGGTTAGTATTGCGAACTTTTCCTACCTCCCATTTCAGTGCTTTTTCCACTCAGCATTTTGGTTTCCTTACAGTAGTATTTTTTTCTTCCTTTTTACTGAATGTTTGCCATGGACATTACACTGTATTGGGCATTACTGGTTAATAATGACAACAATAATCCATTCCTGAGTCAGACTGTTTGCAGAGCCCTTTTTAAGTACTTTTCATTTAATTCTCACAACAACCTTATGAGATACTTTTGTTATCCTTATTTCTATAGATGAAGAAACAGAGGCTCAAAATAATAGGAAGGGAGTTATTAAAAGATGTAGATGATATGGCCTTGCCCTCAAGTCATTTACAACCAAGAAGGAAAGACAAGTTTGCTTATCTCTGCTGGAAGGAAAGATACACCTGAAATTAACTGTGGCTAATTTGTTTAGGACAGAGTTTTGGAGCTACGACACCAAGACCAGAGAAAAGAGGTGGGTTTTCTAAGTGGATGTTCATGGATGGGACTCACCTGCACTTTAGGTCAAGGGTGGCCGTCAGGTTTCATCTCACATGTCATCTGATGACAGTTCCTGAACTCTCTCCAGCCTTCCTGCTTGGACTCAGGAATATCTGTTGGAACAATTAGTGAGCTTCGCTATAGGGAAACTACAGGGAAGCCACGGGGTGGTTGGTGTGGTGCCATGTATTTGTTATAATTGCTGTACATAAACTGAACTCTAAAAATTTAGTTGTCTTCAGGCATAGAAGCAAGGGCACCCTTTGGGAGTTTTATAAAAATGTAGACATTCAGAACCCATTCTGAATGTGCACCGTCATTATAACTGAAGCCTGAAGTGATTTGTGTGCCCACTAAAGTCAGAAAAATGCTGCTGTCAAGCTTGTTTACAAATACAGCCATGACATTTCAGAGGACAAGGCCTACATTCTGCTGCATATGGATTCAATGATGTGATTGTTTGCCCCCTTTTATTAATTTTCTTTTAAATGATCTTATGGTAAAATTAACTTATTTTTGATGTACAGTTCTACGAACTTTATCACATGTATAGATTTGTGAGTTTCTATCACACTCAAGAGGCAATAACAGTTCAATTGCCCCCCCAAGCCCTTTTCATGGCACACCCTCCCCCCCGTCCTGAAACCCTGCCAATCACTGATGTGTTCTCTGTCACTATACTTTTTTTTTTAAAGATTTATTTATTTATACACACAAGCTGGGGTACAGGCCAGAGGCGTGGGGCAGCGAGAGGGTTCACCAGAGACAGAGTGGGGAGCAGAACAAGCAGATCAGAAATACACTGCTGAGGGGAGCAGTGGGGGAGGCAGGAGAGGTCTGCCACACCATGTGGGATTCTCTCCGGCTGGGCGTGGAACTTGCATCGCGCTGTTGACAGCTCCACAGCGCAGCGCTCAATCGCTGCGCCTCCAGGGAGGCCCTCTGTCGCTATACTTTTATCTTGAGAATGTCACAGCAATGAAACTACACCGGGACTCTCCTTTTGAGAATGGCCTCTTTCACTCAGCATAATATTTTTCATAACTGGGTTTTTATAGCATTTTACTGTGTTTCCCAGCTGTAAGGAAAATGCTATATAGTAAGATTCAGTGCTTCCATGGAAAAGTGGTGATTTCTCATATAAATGTTGAAAGTCTACATGACTCTAGGAACATATTAATGGACTTATGTCATTGCTCTTTCAGATGTGACACCTGGACTGGTTTGATCTCCCAGACACTCAGTCTGAGGTATTGAGTTAAATCATCCTTTGCTACATGTTCTGCTTCATAAATACATATTAATATTCCCTTACTAGGCAATGATTATTTTTATTCTTTTAAATAGCATTTTTAGAGGATAATATCCCTTATCACTCTTTGTGAATTATGTATCAAATGGAACTCTTACATGCATACCTATCCATACCACTCAACATTACAAAGTGGAGCAAAACACAGTAATTTTTTTAAAAAAAGTGTTTTGAAATTAAAAGCTCTAAAGACTCCTTATAAGGAGGGAAACAATAAAAAGACTTGAAAACAGTAACCTAGAATATAACCTTCACTATCTTACTCTTCATGTTTGTTCATCAGTTTCCCATCCACCCTCTCTTAGAACCTACAGCCCCCGAAAGTGTGGGCCAGACCAGGTGTTGTTACTATCAGTCTGCAGCTGGGGAAAGTGAAAACGAGACAGGAAGGGTTAATCAAAGGTTAAACAGCTGTCTGGTGATAGAGCCAGAATCAGAAGGTGAACTTTGGGTTCCAGTATGTTCAGCAGGCATCTGGTATTGCATTTTTTTCCTGTTAGATAATTACAAAGACTTCATTAGCCTTATTGCATTCCAAAAGACAGAAATCGTCTCTTCTTACGGAAACCAACGTTTTTTTTATATTCATGGTAATCTTCTAATCTTCATGAATATTTTGATAGTGATTCTATTTCACTGTTGTTTTTGACTCTAGTCACACAGTTTTTTTGACTCTAGTCTAATCCTGTTTTGAGTATATAATTCACTGGCCTTACAATCACATAAATATATAATTTTGTTCCCAGAGGGTAAAACTGTAGAGATTGAGGTCATTTCCTAGTTCAGTTCCTCGGCTTCCCATTTTGGTAGTTTCCAGGAATGGAGTCTACAGGAAGCAGGCCATTTTAGAAAACGAGCCAGTCTTCTTTCTCCCTTGGAGCTGCCATGGAATCTGATAGCTGCTTCTTTACTCCCTTCTGGTCAGGTTTATTGGACCATTTTACAGTCCAGAGACTGTGATAGCTCAGTGCCAGTGGCTCTAATTTTAGTTCACATCTTCAGAAACATTTTTAATGGCATTTGATCTAAAATGCAATATACATTTGCAATTTGGGAGCCAATGTCTTCACAGTCATGGAAATGGAAGCTGAGATCCCCTTTTAACTTGGTTAGGGTTTACAGAATGGGCGAGGCCAATGGTTAGTCCTTGTACATGAAGTTTGCTTTCTATTCCCTCAGTAACTTTTACCCATCCCCATGACCTGCCCTGCACTGTCCCCAATTAAGATGTGTGCCCAGAAGCTGTGAGGCTCCCCTGTAGGGGTAACCCTCCCTTCTGTAGTAGACTACAGAAGTCTACTCAGGGTGTGCAACAAGCCCAGATTTCATTAATTAACGAGGGTGACGGGGTGTTGTAAACACAGCTGCTGGCTGCTGGCTCAGCGGACCTTCCTGCATGTGGTGAGTGAAGAAACATCAGGCCGGTAACAGCCTCATTGTTCACTGCATTTGACAGCAGACCTTTGACAACGGAGCCAACAGCAACATGCCCATGTCTCCGGAGGTATCCAGAGGCAGGCTCCATTTTGGCCTTCAGTTTCTAGCCTGAGGGTCAACCTGATGATGGAAGAGAGTCTTGGAGAAGAGGGGAAGGAAGCAGCCAGCCGCATAGCAAAGGGCACATTTTCCATTCATCGAGGATTTGTGCTTTTGGTGTGTCCCAAGAGGAAAGTTAGTAGCTGCCCTTTTCCTCCCAGCTGTCTCTTAGTAGTAGTTATTTATCTCCCAAATAGTAGTTATTTCACCCTAAAATGGACTGTGGCAATTTTCTCTCTGGAAAAGATGTATTTATCCCTTTAGCAGACAGTTGTTTGACACATGAGAGTAATAGCACCTTATTTTACGGAGATCCATAGTTACAAACTATTTCTATATTGGCCTTTTTACTTCACTGAAGTCTCATCACTCTCCATCTATAGATGAAGAAACTGAGGTCCAGAGGGACCAAGCAGCTTGCACAGGACAGAAAAGCCAGTGAAGTGCTAAAACGTGAGTGGAATCTTCCGTCTCCATTCCCTGTGCTCTTTCCTCTGCCGCCACTGAGAAGTCCCAGCAGGCCTACCGAGAGAAGCAGGAACTCATAACGAAGCGGGACCGTTGGCCAGGAGAGCTGGCACCCGTCAGTGTGCCTCCAGAACCAAGGCCCAGTCTTGCTGACTAGCCCTTCCTGCGTCAGTGTGTTTGGACCAACATTCAAAACGCATTGACAGCTTGTTCCAGTAGCAGAGAAAGGAAACACATGAGGCAGCTTGTTTGTAATTAAAAAGGAGAGGAAAACAAGTGGACTCACAGGCAGGCCAAAGATGATGGTTGCCCTGATGAGTTCCTTCCTGTTCCTGGCAAAGAGTTCCCATTCATGCCGCGGAAGGATAACCAATGTCCCTGGAATTTCTAATACTGGACCCTTCAGCAATTCATCCCGACATCACACACACATACACACACACCAAACGCTATATATATGCATACACATACACACATGTTGTGGTTTGCAGAGCGCTATGATACGGGGTAAAAGGGTGTGAGAAATGACTAAGCCAGGCTCGCTCTTTTGAGTTGCTTCCAGTCTTATGGCAGAGACTGACCTGTTGTAAACAACATTTTGGAACATGAGGCAGAATGAAGTAAGTGCTATAACTGAATGAAATGTTCGTTAAGTGCTATGTGAGTCAGAAGAGGGAGAATTCATTCTGATAGGGATAATGTAAGACTTCCTGGGGGTATTTATGGTGGGTCTTGAAGGGCAGCAGGATTTAGGAAGAAGAAAGCCAGGAAAAAACATTCAACTTCCTTCAGGGTCTGTAGATGCATAGACCAGGGTGTCAGTGATTTTCTGTTTCACCTGGAATGACTGTAGGGTGAAGACTGGAGAAGAGCTGGGCAGAGAAAGGGGGGCTAGGTTTAAAGAAGGAAGGGCCCAGAAGTGTTAGGAATCGAGGTGGGCTTCTTAATGACTTCATGCCAGAGACCTGGAAAAGCTTAAATCTCTCCCACTGTTGATTTTTCTTCCACTGATTTCTTAGTGAAAATAGTCAAGGAATAGCAGCTAAATAGGAATCTAACTAGCCCTAGAAGGACCCAATAATCCTCATTTTGGCATTCTGGGGAAAGCACTGACTTTCATTCAAAAAACCAAGTTGAGCTTTAAATCTTACAAAGCTTGAATCTGAATCCTTCTGACCAGCTCAATTATAAAGAGAGGCAAGGGCCAGCACGCTTAGGCATGCATAGAGAAATATGATATGGTTGGCTTGCCTGGATGTACACTCCCAGTTACAAGGAGAAAGCAAAGTCGAAGTTGTACCTTTAACCCACAGTGATCTGACTCCAAAAATGTGACATGAAAAATGATCGATCAGATCAGTAACTTCTTTTCTCTTGAAACATCAGGGAGGGAGCTATGGATTTTGCATGGCATGAGGAGAGGGGAGAAAGCATTTGCTATTATACAGAGCCATGATGGGAAATGAATGAGTTTCCGCGAAGCACGAGGACACAGATTCTGGTTGGCAGAACAAAATGGGAGACTTAATGTCCTAGCACAGTCAGTAGCTGGAAAAGTCAATGGAGTTCATGAGCCGGGAGAAGGCCGATGGTCAATAGACCAAGAGATTGACAGGAAATGAAGAGCGAGTCTAGTGGGAGGAGCCAAGAGTGCTAAGGCCCAGGCGCGTGGAAGCACTGATGCCCTATTATCCTCTTAACTTGTCGATATCAAGACTCTGGTGAATCTAGGCCATGGTGACTGTCAGGAGTCCATTTAGCAGTAATGGAGCTGAGGGTGTGGGGAAGCATTTGTCTGTGGCGGTGGGAAACAGTGGGGGCGGAAGGCACCTCGGGCTTCGCTCCCTCAACTGGAACAAGAGCACTTCTGTGTTATATAGTCATGTGCTGTGTCTATCGTTTTCTTTAAGAGGCATTTTGAGGCGTTGAAATGTTTGAAAGCCACAGGTAGCAGAAAGTACTGGATTAGAAGTCAACAGACATGGGTTTTAGTCTTAATGCTATTATGTCAGCTATGTGACTTTGAAAAAGAATAAAGACTGTAAAAATAACCGCTGACCACTCCCTGTCTATTAAACAGGGTGCTAGTGGATGTGACAAGTCCCGTACAGGTACTATTTTTTTTAATCCTTACAATAACTCTCTGAGACAAGCAAATCATTCCCATTTTACAGATGAGGAAAATGGGATGCAAAAAGGCAACTAGCTAAAAGAGATACAGAGCCAGACTTCAAATTCAGGTCTGTCTGATATCATGCACTATGATCATAGCACTCACTGCTGCTTTATGACCTTCACTCCTACCTGTAATAGATGAATAAGGTTCTACATCTATTCTCACAGTGTATGGACAGGGATCAAATGAATGACTGTAAAAAAAAAATATTGTAAGCTTAGAAGTGCCTTAAAACAGAAGCAATTATTACCCTACTCAAAATCCAGTGCTTTGAAGTGTTTACTGAGTGAATACCCACTGAATTGGGAATGTAATTTATCTACCTCTTGATCCACCTAGTAACATATTTTTGTCCCTAGTTGTGTGAAGAATTGACCTAAACCCCAGAAAAACAACCTGCTAGAAAACTGTATAGTAGAAAAGCTTCCTCCCAAAGTTTACTTGGTTTTGGAGGATCTAAAAATTATTGAACTTGGGGTGCCATTCATGAACGAGCCCCCTCTTACCAAGGATGCAGCATGTTAGGGGTACTGCCTACGTCATTTAATCCTCAAGTTTGGTCATTGATATTTTCATTTTATAGGTGAGTGAGGGAACTGAACCTTTAAGAGGTGAAACATTCACCTAAATTTATCCAGGACAAAATGCAAACAAGAAGCCTGAAAATATTGGATGCCTTGAAACAGGAATATGACGTTGGAGGCTCAGCTTAGGCAAAACTTATAATGACCTTTCACTTCTTACCAAGCCAAGAAAAGAAAATAGGTGCCACTGCCGATTGGAAAAGCACTCCCCAAAGGTTTGGATAAATAGGAATAGCACCCCGACCCTGAAAAGTGGAGGCTGGTGACACCCTGGAGCCCTGGAATGTGTCCCCAGCTCTTCCCAGTCTCCTTGGCTCTATCACCCATCTGGAGAGAATCTTATTTTCCTTCCCATCATAGCTGGGCTGGAGTTTTTTGTTAGTATTTGACTTGAGCAAGTCTCCACATGAGCCTCTGATCTAGCGTTGGAACAAAGCAACAGTGGAGAGAGGCCTGGCTTGGGATGAGTCAGGCTGAGACTGATGCCTTGTTTCTTGTTAAACATTGTTCCCCCTGCAGGTATGTACTTTTCCCAACAGTCAAACTCTGTCAACACAAGTCTGGGCTTCCCTCTCCCCACTAAGGCAACACGGTCAATAGCAGGAAAGGAAAGAAGTCCAGGGCTGGAATTTGCAAACCTATGCTTTTAGGTGGAGGATCAAGAGCCCTCCACCTTGCCAAACATTATTTGAGTTTTGTAGAACAAACACTGGAGCTTAAATTACATTCTAGAATCCAACATCTGGCACAAGGTAATAGTTACTGGTGACTTCTCCCCCTTGGTGGACTTGTTATTTGCTGTGAGATAAAGTGACAGAGCCTATGAGAAGATTCTAAGAGTTCATTTGCATTATTCCCCCACTTTTTAAATAGTGAAGAAATTGTGTCTCAGAGAAGTTAAGGGATTCACCCAGCTATCATATGGCTACTTGAAGAGTGGGAGGTGAAAAACCCAGGGCTCCCAGCTCCTTTGAGAGTGCCTTTTCAGCCATACTGGTTTAATTGTGTGTATGTGAAGGTATTGGTCTTGGACAATGTTGAAAACATATTCTTAAGAAGTGACCAGCTAGTAATTAATAGTATTTGCATCTGCTTAGTACTCTGACTCAACTTACCAACATCTCCAATGTTACAGTTAAGTGTGCAAATTCTGGATTCTGCCCGGACTGTATCTCAGCCACAAAACTAATTAACTCAAGACATTTTATTTACCTACTTGCACCTCACTTTCCCTTCCTAAAAGGGGGCTACTAATAATACCCACTTAACAGAGCTATGGTGAGAATTAAGTGAGACTACATGTATTTTGAATTCAGAAGAGAACCAGACACATAGCAAATGCCCCATGTATGTCAGATACCACTACTCTGGGACCTTAAGGCATTTTAGTTTTGGCTGTTACTAATTAAGCTCACTCTTTCTAATCTTTAACTAACTTCTAACTCTTAGTTTCTTTATGTGTGAAATAAAATGCATTTGGCTTCACTGTTGAAATTTAAATGAATTTATTTTGGGGCTGTGCAATGGGACACTTATTCATGTGTTAATTTATTCATTGGTGAATGAATATTTATCAGTGTGCCAACTGTGCCAGACACGATGTGGGCAAGACAGAGGAGTTCCCTGTTTTCAAGGAGTTTACAGCCTGTGGGGGAGACAGAAAATTATAGAAGTAGTTACAGTAAAGAATGATAATTGTTATGGAGTTGAAGTACAGGGTGCTGTGGAGGAATGGGGGGCGGGTAACTCCTATAGTCTGAGGGTGGGTGTAGGAAGGTCAGGAAGACTTCTTGGAAGTGATAATTAAGCCGAAACTTAGAGGATGGGTAGGAGCTGACCAGATACACAGAGAGAAGAGTGTTCTAGGAAGGAAGAGCAGTGCCCTGCAAGTGCAGAGATTGGAGAAAGCAGTTGTACAAATTTTAGCATCCGGGCCTCCCCGGTGGTGCAGCGGTTAAGCGCTGCAGTTAAGCGCTGCGCTGTGGAGCTGTCGGCGGCAGCGGCGATGAGAGTTCGACGCCCGGCCGGGGAGAATCCCACATGGTGCGGCAGACCTCTCCTGCCTCGCCCGCTGCTCCCCTCAGCAGTGTACTTCTGATCTGCCTGTTCTGCTACCCGCTCTGTCTCTGG
>PVIJ01017983.1:0-27678 GCA_004024925.1 Scalopus aquaticus | reverse complement strand
CAACCCAGATGTCCAAAAATAGATGATTGGATCAAGAAGATGTGGTACATATACACAATGGAATACTATTCAGCATGGAAAGAAGATAAACACATGCAATTTGCAGCGACATGGATGGAATTAGAGGGGATCATACTCAGTGAAATAAGCCAGAAAGAAAGAGAAAAATATCGAATGGTTTCACTTATAACAGGACTATGAGGAAACCAAATAGGAGAGAGACAATCAGCGGGGGAGGGGGGGAGGCAGAGGGAGGGAAGGAAAAGAGCACAAAATGGAATAGAAAAGAACACAAGGGACCATGGAGATGGATCACGGGTGAATTGGTGGTGGGCTACCCAAGGGGAATACAAAATGTAAAAGACATAAATAACAATAAAAATATATATTAAAAAAAACCCAATTGTCTGTTTTATGAGTGAGTTGTAGTAGCTTGTATTTGTTGAGAACTTGATCCAGTTTCATCATGTACTAGACTGCTCATTGTATTCCTACTATCCTTGTTTTTCTTACATCATTACTGAATTGGTAAACTATGTCTTCTTTCTGTTCCTTTTTTTGCCTCTCTTACTGTTTCTGCATCCTGTGCACACATCTAAAAAGTTGTTATAGAAAATTTAGCAATTAGTTTCAGAGGAAAGCTGGAAAACTATAGTATGTACAATACTTCATTCAACTGATGTGCTTAAATTTCCCAGGAGTATAGTTTAATAGTCTTTTAAAATAGCTAAACAACAGCACTGGGCAGTTGTTCAAAACAGATAAACTTATCAATATGCCCTGAAGGACTTTTTTGTTTGTTTTTTGAACTAATTTCTTTCACCTGCATTGGCCGCTTAGGGGCTCCTTCAGAAAGGGCATAGTGCACAGGACAGGATTTTTGCTGTAACTCAACTTCTGTCCTGACCTCTCATTTATAGTTGAGTTGGAGTAAGAAAAATTCTGTGGGGATATATAGTGTCTCAGATTAATCCTAAATTATTTGAGAAGCCAGTCTGACCTTTATGAGAACTTTGCAAGGGAATTGTACTGTCCCAGCCCTCTCAGCCTTAACTCTCCTTGCTGGCAGACTAGACTGGTCCCCAGGATTTGATTCTTTATTTCAACTACAGTGGGTTTCCTAGAAATGAAACATTATTTTCTACAGAAATGTGTCATCAGAAGGAAACCATCTACTTCAAAAACAATTTTTTAGAATGGCAGAGTGTCTATTTGGATGTGAAATATCAATAACTGGGAAACAGACACCTAATTATATACACCATTTTATCATTTGGACTTTAAGCAGATCCTTACTGTGTCCCAATTTCTATCTGTTGGATACATTAATTTATTCCCAGCCCTCAACACTGGGGAAAGGAATTACCAAAAGAAGACTAACCCAATATTGAATCATATAGAAGTATAGAAAGATTTATGTGCCATTAGTTAACCTAGTTTTTCCTAGTAATTAGTTGTGAGCTGTCTTGTGATTTTGGACACTTGCACAGCGGTAAGAATAGTCAAGCTCATGTTTATAAAATATTTGTTAAAATTATAGCATTGTGCTGGATTTAATGACTAGGTAAAAATTAATGTCATGCATTTATGCATGTTGATGAACTGTGATAATGACAAGCTAGATATATTTTAGACTCTTAGCTTGAGTTTTAGATTTTGGGATGTTTGTTTCATTTGCTTATGACTTTGATCTCTGAGATTGTCATTGGTAGCTGTATATATAGTATTACCAAGGGGGTTGCTTGGGATGGTGATGGTGTAACTTCTCTATCACAGAGAGCATTATAAATGGCAGGAAAAATATTAACTAATTGAATTAAAAAACAAAATATAAAATACTTAGTGCTTTGTATATTGCAAGACTCGAATATTGGTTTTCTATTTCTTGTTTTTATTAATATTACTCTATGTTGAATTTAAGACCATTTCCAGTCCCAGAGTGGAGCTCTTTGTGGTTATTTTCACTAGGCAGGTGCCAGATCCTGGCAGAACAGCCTGGGATTTCAAAAAAAAAAAAAATGCCTTCATGTGGTTTATGCCCTTCTGTGTATTTGCTAAGAGATCTAGAGCACAACGATTAGAGGCAAGAAGGACAACTTTAATGTGCTCTGTAACATTCTCTGAATCAGATTCCTTCTTGTCTCTACCTGCCGTGTTGAGAATGCTGGGCGAGTTGCTGAGTTGAGTTCAGATTGACTCAACAACCTGACTCAACACCTTGTTGCCTGTTACTGAAGAACACTAACTCCCTGGTGTCTCTTTTTCAGTACTATGAAAACACAGCATCCCCCCCATTCTCCTCTACCGGCCATTAGGAAACCAAGGGGAAACCATCTGCAGGTTGGTACACAAGATTCCACACTAAGGCTTTCTGCCTGAAGACCCCAGTCACCCAGTCCAAATTTCTCAAGCCAATGACCTACAGGTTGGCCTATCCCTTGCTCAATCCTTTAAAACTCCCTTATACCTTCACCCAGTGGAACAAACCTTGGGACAGCCCCTTGGTTGGGGACCCAGGTCATAATCCCTAGTCTGAATTATATTACTTTCTGGATTATATTACAGTCAGTTTATTTCTCAGTAAAAGTGCACATGTTTTAAAGCTTTTTTAAATGGAACTCTTGGGAAGCATGTTAGTTTTTCTTTACTTTTTCCTAGACATAATTTAGTTTCATTAACTTACAGTCACTGTTAGGAACATGATTTACAATTCTCTGCTCTAATTCAAGGACTTCCCTGGGTCTGTTTGCACCAACATCATCTGTGCTGGATGTTTACTCTGCCTATTCATAATTTTCAGTTTCCCATTTTGGATTTAGGTGAACATATCCTCCTTATTATTCTATTTAGTTATCTTGGTCTTTCTCATCCCTTTTTAATCAAGCGGAGTTTATTGAACTTGATTAAATTTCGTATCCTCCAAGACCCTCGTAAAGAATTCAGCTTTCCAGTCTGGTTCCTGGTGATTGTGATTCATTAGCACCGAGTGAAACCTGGTAATCGGCATTGATAGTAAATGGCCCAAGTAATAGAAAATACTGTACAAAGAAGTAACACTGCAATGTAAGTTAGTAATCCTAATCACTCTCATGAAATTCTTACATTTATTAATATTAAGAATTAATATAATATTAATAGAAATTAATTAAAAATAGAAACCAAGTAAGATCTTGCATTTTACTTTGAGAAAATGTCTTAATTTCTTATGTTATCCTTTGGGAAAAGGCTACATTTCCTTTTAGAAGTTATTTTAATAGAGAAAACTACAAAAGTAATAGACATTTAAGTACCTACTACCCAGCATTTAAAAAAGTTAAAATCTATCACATTTGTTCCAGAATGTTTAAGGTAAAAGAAATACCATCCAAAATATTCTTTTTATTCATTTACTCATTTTCAGTGCTTCAAAATCCTTTCCCTGTTTTATTTCTAAGTAAGAACATGTCTTCATGCAATCTATTTTTATCATGTTATTTTTGAGAATTCTCCACTTGATCTATATAGGTGCAGTTCTTTAGTCTCACACTTCCTTATAGTATACAAAAGTGTAAGTATTTTGTGATATTATTTTCTAATTCCCTGATATTGGATATCTGCTTGTTGCCAATGTTTTACTCATATATTCAATGCTGCCTGAACAGCCAGGACCTGCCTCTTGTGCATAAACTCAATGTTCTCCAGTGTTTAGACCGAAGAATAGTCCCCTAGTCTGTGCACTTTCAACTTCATTAGAAATTGCCCACATGCTCTCTAAAGTAATGATTTATTATCTGCTCTCACCAGCAATGTGGGAGTTACCTTTCCCCAATAAGGTAACTCACTAAAATGAAATCATGCAGATAATTTGAGGGGCACAAAATGGTATATACATGTTTTAATTTACATTTATTTGATTATTGGTAAGAATGATCATCTTCTCAAATGTTTTATAATTATTTGAACTCATAGTGAATTGGGTTTTCTGCGTTTTAGCCCATTTTTTTTATTGCTTTTATTGACTTTTCCTATTGATTATATACTAATTAGGATATCTATAAATTCTGGATACTACTTCCATTTCAAACATTGCAGGCAATGCACTTGACAATTGTAATTTTTAATTCTTTTATTCTTACTTTTCAGGTGAATTCCTGGTGGTTAAAATTGTCTGAAAAGTTAACAGCATATTAAGTGTTCCCACAATCAGTTCTTTTCCCTGTTTATAAGCAAAAAGATTCAACTTGAGAGCATTCAAAGTCTAAGGCAGAATTTTTACCCTTTGTTATGTGCAAAATGGTAAAACATAAATAAAAATAATAAAGCAATAAACTTACACTTGATCAGCTCTAATTCGCTTTTTGCTAAAGCACTTGTCTTGGAAGTTGATGTAATAGTACCATTCACATCTCTTCCTAAATTAGCTAATTTGGGAAAATTATTTTAGAGAGATTTCAAGTTATGCTAAGTCTCTTTCTAGAACAAATGTATTCCTCTGTCAATGAAAATTGAAAAGAATTAAAGGGCACATTAACATACAAAATGTAATAAAAAACAGTGCTGAAAAATAAATCCATGTTGCTAATTCTGGTAGCAAAAACCTCTCTAGATTTAGCATACTATGTATGTTTGGCTAGCTGACTAAAGGTTAAATAAATTTAAGCTGTTAGATGAAACTAGTCCCTCAAGCTACTTTCAACTTAATTTCTCTGGTGAATCAACGAAATTACTTGGCAGTTTTTTCTTTCAGCATAGAGGCCTTGCATTTTTGTGGATGTTGATTTCTAAACATTGGCATTTATTCATTCTTTGTTCACCTTTAATATACTGAAAATGTCAAAGCCTGTTGATTTTATAAGATCTCTGTTATTTGAGATGGGAAGGCATTCAGAATTCATAAAGGGAGGGATATAAATTTGTATTTCTAGAATTCTAGAGACAGTGTTCTTAAAATTTTAATTGGAAACACTTGTTTTTAGAACTGGATGTTCCTTTTTTACTGAGTACATTTTTATCATATTCTATTTTTTATATAATTGGCACAAAATGCTCCTTCCACTCTATCGGTACAAACTGTCCATTGACCTAATTAATTAGAAGCGTTGCTTTCTGAATTTTTGCTATTTGTCCCATACGCCTCACAGAAAATTTCAGTCAGCATAGCGAGAGGATGTTGTGTGTGTCACCTCTCAAACCAAACTATTTAAAACTTAGTAGATCAGTGAGAAGCAATGTAGTAGAGGAAAAATCTGTCTCTAGCAACCTCTTCTTCATCTTTGCTCTTTCTTCTTTTATACATTCCTCCCAAGCCCGTGCCCACACAAATACTCCTCCCCCAACCAAGCACTCTTCCCTTCCACATGTAAATATAAGCACATGAGCACATACATGCACACTGACACGTATGCACACAGGTGTATGTACACACAGAGCCACGCCGTAAATCTCCTGACTCAACAGTCATTTCAACTCTTGCCTTTTGTGTTGTATTAAATAATTAAAGTGATTATTTCTTAAGTGTGAACAAACTAACACAATATACGGTATCAGTTTACAAACATTTTAGAAAGTAATTACTCCTGTAAAATTTTTGTTAAAAATAATTTGTGACCTGGCTTTGTGTATTTCTTGCTCTGTGTGTGTGTGTGTGTGTGTGTGTGTGTGTGTGTGTGTACATGTACACCTTTGTGATGTCTTCTGTGGTTTGGATATATGAGGGATTTTTTTGTTTTTTGAAATTTAAAATAACAACTTAACAGTTGTTAAAATATCCTTAATCTCTCCCCTCCCCCCTTTGGATCATAAAACAAGACTATTGAGTAAGAATTCTACCATGGCATACTTGGAAATACTGTTAATAACTGAACCCAAGTTGTTTTTACTATCATTTTGCTATGACATACATATCTTTACACTTTGAGTTTAAAGGCTAGAATCACTTGGTTGTACTTTACAGATACATCACTGTTTTCTTCCTTGATAGGGTTTCCATAGGAATATTAAGTAACCATGGATCAAGAGTGAACCCACTGTTCTTTTCTAAATGAATTAAATTTCAGACGATTCATGGGCGTTTGAAAGAGTTAGTGGTAGTATTGGCAAATGAAGCTGGAGTTGTTTCAGTTTTAGGAATGAATTGCCCTTTATAGTTATTGTTTTTCTGTGTTCATAGTAGAAGAGATGTTCATAAAATCCATGCTTCAGTGTAAAAAAGAAAATTATTTTTAAAGTGGATGATCTTTACCAAGAATGATGGAAACATGAGTTAATGTACTTTTTATCCATCTTTAAGTGTGCATATTATTAACACTCTTCCTTCCCCCAATTAGTAGAGAATAATTGAAAATTGCGCCTTCAATTTCATGTTATGTCCAAAAATACATTGTGTTTCTTAATCATTTAAGTACTGTCAAGTACTGTTCAAAGTAACTAACAATGATTATCCCATGTAATCCTCACAATACTATCACCATGTTACTATTATTATTACCTTTGCACTGGGTGTGGAATCTGAGACACAGGGTAGCTCAGTAAACTACCCAGGGTCACATGGGTAATTAGTGGCAGAACTGAACTGAAAACCCATTCCCAAGCAGTCAAACTCCAGAGACCATGCATTTAACTGTGTACGCATTACTTCATTGTTCTTACTTATCATAAAGAACTGGGCTGAAAAACTGGTTGAAATACTCTTGTTTCTGGAGAATGTTACCAATACAGTCATGAGGTTCAAGTAGCTACTTTATTGCTCAGCATTTGATTCCACTCTCATCAAACAGTATTATCTATTAAGTAATCATCTTTCCCTGATCTTTCTTTAGTACAATCTCATTTATTTACTTACATGTGCCTTCTACGATTTGTCCATGCCTAATCAAAGACAACAGCAATACAATGCCTTTATAAAGTTCATGACTCCTATTAATAAAAACACTCTTGGAATTCAATCTATGTCCATTGTTGTGCTAGACAGGCCCCTACACATGATTCAAATCCTGGACACAGCCATTTAGACCAAAGGTGGTCAAACGATGGTAAAATCATAGGTTAAGGGCTATAAAAAAGAAGCTCAGCCCAAAGAGAAGAAGAAAAAAAAAACAAATTAAATAAGCATTTGAACTAGAGACATAAGTATTTTAAGTTTGAGAAATGGGACCACGATTGAATTAGTACCATACAGAGTTTTTTATCCAAGTATTTTCAAGCTTCTTTTACTCTAGTAGTTCTAAAATAATTTTGCTATATTCTGTATTCCACTGCCTTGTAAGTCATAATGCACAATTTTTATCATATATATATAAATTATATAGTTTCTAATATTTGTAGATATTGGAAATTCGAAATAAAAATCTTTGTTTTTAAATGAATTCTTAGATATGAGCAAGAGAAATCTTGCATATCACAAAAGCACAACACATAAATTTTAAAAAATACACATGGGATCCTCTATTACTTAGGATATGACATTTACACTCATGTGGGATGACTGTAACTCCATACATCTGTTCTCAATATTAACACCATTCAAGCCCCAGGAAATACCATTTGCACATCTCATACCCTAAGACTACTCACAAAAAAAGAGTGTCCCGCTCAAAACCATAAAACCTTGTAGTACTTGCTGCTTGCTACGTGTGAGTCAGATACTGCATTTGAGAACAGGGCAACTTTGAATAGACAAAGTACTTAAGTAAGACAAGAACAAATTAACTCATCAAATCCCTATACCAGATGTCATGAGTACAACATATTCTTGCAATTGCAAGAATTTTTCCTATAGGGTTAAATGCCCATTTTCTGATCTCTTTGATTTCTGATTAAAGCAGTATCCACACAAGTTGTACATAGAAACAGAGGATTATTTACCTATAATAAACATTTCACATGACCCTTACATTTACATATATGAATATTTATGCCATTGTTTGAAACAGGCAATTAGTTGAAAATCAACAATAAAATCGTAAATAATTTTCTTTTTATAATTGCATTTAGAAAACTTAATTCATTGTTCAAAGATTAATCCTGATGTGAAGTTTAATGTTCATTGCTTGTGTTGTACCTTATAATTTTATTTTCTTTTTAATGCCAGAGTCATGCCTGACAAATGAGACTGGAGAATTCATTCATTCACTCACTCACATATATTTACTGAGCACCTAGTATGTGCTAGAATCTGTGCTAGCTACAGGGATATAATGATAAAGAAATAAAACCTGGTGCTTGAGCACTTCTGGTCTTGTATGGCACACAAATGGCCACAAACATTTATCATCCACTTTGTGAGCAGATAGTGGGGTAAACCACAGGTTGACGTGGGCATGCAGACGGGGAGTGTTTAGCGCAGCCTGGATATTTTGAGAGGAAAGACTTTTAAAAGAAGATGCCCGTCCTTTACCCATTCTGCATCCCTGACTCAGAAATATAGTACCAGATTTCTCAAGGCTGCGCAAACATCTGTTCCCAGGCTTTATATTTCTGTGCGGATGTGTATCTCTCTCCCATACCCTACTTTTACTCTATGCCGGTTAGTAGGATTACTCTAAGATGCATTCCATACACCCCACTTTACCAGCTTGGAAATTTTTAATTCCTTGGTTTGTGAGTCTCATGAGAAACACGGCATCTATATGTCTGACAAACAAGGGCCTAGGGCCCATTTTTAGGGTGATCTAGAGTCTTGATCACTGATTTCCCACAAGTCAGTCTTCTCTTATCCTTAGACACTAATCATAGAGCAGATAATTGGAACTGTTAAATCCGACAATTTTGTTAAACAATTGGAGGCATGTGTGTTACTTGTTTGGACCATTGTTATTGTTATTTTCCTCTTAATACAGAACTATAATTCAATAATACAGAGTTGCATTTATATATGTAGTCGTCAGACTCTGAAAACCCTTTAAAATTAGTTAATAGAGTTATTTATCCAAACTACTTCACCTCTCTTTCATCTAGGATTGGACTACTAGCTAATGACAAAACACAGCATCTTCTAATTTTAAGAAATACTTTTCATTTTTTTTTAAAAAAACATGAAGAAATATTTCGTTATTTTTTTACATTTGCTGTAATTCTTTATAAACATTTTCAAGTTTTGTATACTTTAATTATATTTATTTTTAATTTAGATTATTATTCTCAATAAAATACAAAGTGTGAAATTTTTGATTATAACAAAATAGTTATTTGCTACATAGGGAAAAATTTATAGAAGAACAGTAATAATTTATGAATTATGTATGCCATTGAAACTGGCCTACCGAAAGAATTTCCATAATGCACAATAAAAAATAAATTTAGTCCTCATTAATATTTTGCTAACTTTGAGACTTGTAAAAACTAAAAGTACATTGACTGTACATTTTCAAGGTAAAATAAAGCATATTTTAGTTAACAATTGGTTAGCTTGACTTGTATCTAAAATATTTAAGCAAAGAGCAAGTGGGCCTTCATTTGTACTCATGACCCACACCCCACCAATGTTAGGGACAGCCCAGTGTGGGAGGATCTAATAGAATCTAAATACCATAGTGATTAGATGTTCACCCTTACCCATTTTTAAAATTAATCATCACATTTTCTTGACATGTCTAAAACTTTCATTGTTCTGTTTTTGCCTCAAATTTTCATTTCACTTTCCCACAGACATTTACCTTAATGTCATATTCCTTGTGAATATATTCATACTTAAGGTCTGTTATTAAACAATCTTTATTGACTTTTTCTATGAAAAACTGAATATATATCAAAACTGAAGTTTTTTATTCTTATGAATGTAAGATTTCACATGCTAAAAATAACTTTTTGTGCACTGAGTTTTAATGCTATAATTATCAATGTACAAAATGATGATTTTTTTTATAAACCAATGAAGCATAAAAATGAATCTCTTAATGAGATAGGACCATTAGTTCATGTATCCATGGATACATAGTATTTATGCTAAACAGGGTTAGGTTTCAGTATCAATTCCATTCTATATGTTCAGTTTTTAGAGATACAAGTTTTGAGAACATTCATTACAGAAATAAGCAGAGAGAAGGGAAGAAAATTTTGATTCTCTAAAAACAATATACACCTTAATTTTGGTGAAAAGAAAAGATACAAATTCAACAATTTCTCTCCACTACCATCACTGTGATATATCCACTATGCCCTCTTGCCTGGGTTATCACGTCCACTTTTGCTTTCTGTCAGGTTAACCGCATTATTACCATATATACCAGTTTTTAGCAGAACAGTGTGTGTGCTAAGAAAAATGTCAAATCATAAAAATCTCACTTAAAATCTACCTTAAAATCTCTTTTGGAGATTTTGCCGTAACCTTTGAAGTTTTGCCTGATCTGCTCTCCTTTACCCCTCTGATTTCACCCCTTACTCATGGTCCACATTCATTCCTCCCTTGTACAGCATGCCCTGTGTCTCTGAGAGCTGTGTATGGTTTCCTCTGCCTCCAATAAAATGCTCTTAATTCAAACTTCTAAGATATTTTCCTTCTTACACGACCATATTCCTATGGGAGGCTAAATGTTCAATCCCTCCATCCAGACCTGTCTCTCTCTCTCTCTCAGATCACTTCCTTGTTTATTTTTTTCCTAACAACGATCTTATCCAACATGCTAGATATACTACATTTTAAATTACTAAAACGTAAGTCTAATGAATGTAGGGATTTGGATAGCATCATTAAAGGCTGTAAGTCAATTTCTGGAATATAATACGTGCTCAGTAAATACTGTTTTGTTTTGTTACTGTAGCTGACCCTCCATGGTTCTTTGGTGAATGAACAAACAATAATGTTCTTCATGCTTTTTATTCAAACCACATCCCATATGCCCCTTTGACCCTTTCTCCAACCCCATTCCCTCTTAACCTCAGAAGTCTCATTTTATTTATTGGTGTCCCCTAGCTTTTATAAGTATTTTGCTTTGCGGAATCTTCTATGTAAATGCCTCTGTCATTCTACCTTGCTTTATTACACATAATTTCCTCAAACTCTGTCCATTTTGCTGGAGATGGCAACATTTCATCATTTCTTATGACTGATTATATTGCATTGTGTGACTATGCCATATCTTTTTTTCTCCCAAATTTTATAATCAACCTCTGTTGATGAGTATAGTATGATGGAGACAACTCATTGGCAAAAGTGTAAAGTAGCATCTGTAGCACTTGTTCCAGTGGTTTTGGCCTTCGGTAGAGGTCTGTAGGGTTTCACATGCCACAACTTTGGACTTCAAATCACAGCCTCTTCTGAGTAGACACAGGTGATCCATCCTGACTCATCTTGCTGGCTCAGGCTCCAAATTGTCTTGTTTAGGAGCCTCAGGCTCAAGCAAGTAATCACCATGGGAATGCAGTCAGATCTTCGGGAAATGTAAATAAATGCAAACATGTTCAAATAAACATGTAGTCAAAATGTTGTGTTGGAATGTTTTCATTAGGGTTTCTGCACACATATGTGTATAGAGGAGTGTTGAGGAATAATTGATATTACTAAAACTGTGGAAAGTTAGGCTGCATGGGTGATATAAGTATATATCTTCAGTAGGAAGAACCATTCAGTTGAAATTGGCAAGTGATGTACGAAGACATACACCATGAAACAGAGTGAGTAAAACTTGGTCATGTTAGTGAAACAGTAAAGAGATCCAAAAAGAAAATGAGGGATTATCAGAATTACCTGGCACTTGACCTCATCTAGCTTCCTTGGTTATTGGACAAATAGAGGAATTTACCTACCAACTATAAATAGGCTTATGGGGAATTAGCTACCAACTATAAACAGCCTTATGGGGAATTACTTCAATTATTTCAATGGAGAGAAATAATTTGTTTTATTACCTTTCCTAGAGCAGAAACCAAGGATCCCAAGTGACATCCAATTACAGTTCTTAATTCACTTGAGGCAGATTCAATGGTGAAATCAAACCACAACACCCTTAACCTAATTTAAGTGCCAAAATACAAGATTTTTTTCCCCCTTTTCTCTAAAATAAACTTCAAGTAGCAAAAACATGGCTGGATAAAGAGATTTCTCACAGGAATTTGCAATATGTATAATTTGTCTTCTATCTTTGTAAGAGTATGTATAATTTATCTTGTAAAACATGAATGGGAAAAGGGCACAGGGTCTTTTTGCAATGAGTTATTAGTCACAACTTATTCTTGCTATATACTTTCCAAGAAAGATGAGAAATGCTATAGCAGCATGGTATCAAAATCTCTGGAGAAATTCATGTAAGGACTGCAAGTAGAATAAGATGAGAATACTGGTAATGGGTGAAAATAGAAAGAGACTAACTAAACATAATGCTAAGGTTTTAAACATAAGATTATGAGAAATCCCAGAATAAGGATCAAGTTTTGGAAGAGAAGTGAATTCACTTTATAACAAATGAAACATTTGCTATCAGTGGGATCCCAAAAATGAATGCCTAGTACCAGCTCGAAATGTAGAAAATATCCTGAAAATGGATTGAAAGGGAAGAGCTATTACTTGGGTTTAATTTACAGAGAAAATAATGTTTGTAGGAGTTAACCAAGTGCCTTTTTAGAAAATGTATTTTCTAGATGTTGACATTTTTAACTGGTACTTTGTTGCATAAATCTTTTAGCAGGGTGTTTATATAAATTGTAACAATCTTAGCAAATACTTAGAACAAAAAGTTAAAGTAATCTTTACTGTTAGACTCTGTACCTTTTCAGCTGGTGAAGTAACTGATGAAAAGAAACCAAATTTTGAAGTCATTTAATTCTTAGAGTAGTCACACTTAAAATAATGTACATGTACTTAAACATTTAGGTAAAGTAACAGAAAAGTCTTTGTAACTATTAGATGAAGAAAAGATAGTGAGTTTGAAGGGAAAAAATGGTTTATTTACTGACTTTGTTAGAATCTGATCTCCTTTCTAGTCTCCATTCCTATGCTTGGTATTCAAACCTCCTCCCTCTGCTCAGAAGCCTTACAAACCATTATGCCTGTCCACACTGATAAGGAAGGCAAGAAGCCCGCCCTGACCCTCCTCTCTGTCATTCCTCCCCTCCATGTTTACCAAGCCTGCTTCTCTTTCCAGTCCTACCTGATCTCTGAAAGAAAAAAAGGTTGACTCCTCAAATCTGCAAGACTCTGCTACTACCTTGTAAAATTTATTATTTAAAATGAGAGAAAGGAGTGAAGGAGAAGGAATTGTTCTTTGCCAAAGACAAAAATGAGGAGGTATAGACTCACTTTCACGCCTCTTCAGATGTATTACCACATCACACCCACCACCCAAGGACCCACGATTTTCCATTATAATGCATTAGGCATCCCTCCCCCCCTTTACTTTCCATCCTCACCCTATCCCTGTGATAGCTTCATTTTACAGTTAGAATTTGGGGGTTTGTTTCAATTTAGTTTTGCCTGTTCCTTTGTTTTGTTTTTCTGTATAATAAATCATATATTATAAATCATATATTACACATATAAGTGAAATCATACAGTATTTTTCTTTCAGTACAGTACTTTCTTACAGTATTTTTGACTCCTTTCATTTGGCGTGTTCCTTCTAGTTCTATCCACCTTGTCACAAATGACAATCTATTGTGGGTATATATATATATATATATATATATATATATATATACACACACACACACATACATACATACATACATACATATGTATATCACATCATCTTAATCGACTAAATTGTTAATTGGCTCTTGGGTTGATGTCATAACTTGGCTACTGTAAATAGTGCTGTAATGAATACAGGTTTTATATATCTCTTCAAAATGATGTTTTTGCATTCTTTGGGCAGATACCTAGGAGTGGATTGCTGGATCATATAGTATATTTTTAATAGTTTGAGAAACCTCCATACTATTTTCCATAATCTACATTACCTCCATCAAGATTTCCCTGTACAAGATTTCCCTGTGTACAAGATTTCCCTTCTATCCACAACTTCACTAACCCTTGTTTTCAGTGTGGGTCATTCTCACAGTTATGAGTTGGTTACTCACTGTGGTTTTGACTTGCATTTCTTTCAATGAAAATGTCTGCATTTCTTTGTGCCTTCTACTTCTTTGAATAAATAAATTTCCTTTAATAAAGTCTCAGAGCTTTCACTGCACAGTTCATTCATCTCCTTTGCAGACTGTATTAGTCTCTGATGTCCATTGGATTTCCCAGATTATCTCCAAGCCATAGGATTCCTGAGCAGAGTTTCCCTCTGTTTAACAGATGTTCTTATGGGTGAAGCAAAGAAACTTCTCTATCACCATCTTAGTGAGATCTCTCTACAAATTTTTTAATCCCCATTCATTCACTTTACTCATGACAGAATTATTTGGAGTAATTTCAGCGATTTAAAAAAAAACAAAACTAGATAATTGCAAAGTCAAGACATGAGTCCAGGTCTCCTACTCCAGGTAGTTGCCATTTTACTGTATTGCTCTATGTCTTGGAAGACTGAGAGGAAGGAGAACAGTAATGCCCTAGGTTAGAAAATGAGGACATTTATTAAGTGATCCATCCATATGGATGAGGTCAAGACAGGCAGCGAAAGCTGCAGCAGTGCTTTCAGCTAAACCCCAACTGTGATTTCCTTCATCCTATTAGCAGGATTTGGTGCTGCCTCATTTCTCTTGAGGTTATATGACTTTTGGACCACGATGCTCAACATCTCAACTTCCATGTCCCAATCTCCACTCCATGCAGTGAGGGGTTTGGTTTTCTGACTGTCTAATAATCACCCTATAAAAACTCTTCAAGACTGGGCCTCCCTGGTGGCGCAATGGCTTAAGTCCCAGCCTATGAAACTGTCCACAGCCACTGCATCATGAGTTTGATCCCTGGCCAGGGAGATCCCCACATGGCACAACAGACCTCTCCTGCCTCGTCTGCTGCTCCCCTCAGCAGTGTATTTCCGTCGATCTGCCTGTTCTGCTCCCCACTCTGTCTCTGGTGAATCCTCTCACTACCTCACACCTCTGGACTACACCCAAGTTCTTGTATGCATTAATAAATAAATCTTTCAAAAAAAACCCAACTCTTCAAGACCTATGTAAACTCTCTGGTGGGTCGTACATCGCTAAAGTTATCCTGATTCCACTTCAAAGTAAGAAAAAAATACCCGATCCTGTGCCCTTAGGTGATTCCTTGCTATTAATGTTTGTAATGACAACGGTTAACTTTTAAGGGTAAACTATATTAAACTTAATACTTGTGCTTATCCATTTAAATGTTTAACTATTAGTCCTTCAATATGTTTTTGCCACCATCGAACTTGTGCCACAGCCGCCGACAGTTCCACATGGCACAGCAGACCTCTCCTGCCTCACCCTCTGTTACCCTCAGCAGTGTATTTCGGTCAATCTGCCTGTTTTGCTCCCTACTCTGTCTCTGGTGAACCCTCTCACCACCCCACGCCTCTAGCCTGCACCCCAGCTTGTATGCATAAATAAATAAATCTTTAAAAAATAAATCAAGGAGGGAGCCAGAGGGAGGGAAGGGAACGGGCACAAAATGGAATAGAAAAGAACACAAGGGACCATGGAGATGGATCACGGGTGAATTGGTGGTGGGCTACCCAAGGGGAATGCAAAATGTAAAAGACATAAATAACAATAAAAATATATATTATATAAAAAAATAAATCAAATAAAGTTTTGACTATCTTATGTTATTTATTGAACAGAGTACTCTGTTGAGTGTTGGTTGTGTCCCCCTTGTGAGAGTGTGGCTCAATGACAGCTGTAGCTTGTTGCCTCTGTCAGCTTCATGAAAAATTATTTTACTCCATAGTACTGAGCCTGGGAAAGATCAAAATTCAAAGTATAGCTTCTACTGAATGTATATTGCTTTCACACCATCAAGAAGCCAAAAAATCTTAAGTCATAACTGACTGTACAATATCGTCAGTAACCCATTGACAGTCTTATCTAAAATAGCATCTGCCCCCATTACTCATAGCTTTTTTACCCAGTCTTGTTTTTCTTTATACAACTGATCACAGAAAAATTCATTTACTTGTTATTTGTCTCATCTTCTGAGAATATAAGCGCCAAGAGAGCAGGGACTTATTTTTTTTTTTCACTATTGTCTCTCTAGTGTTTGGAGTAGATTCTGGCAATAGTTGTTTCTCAATAAATACTTTTTAATATATAGATATATAGTTTCACAACACTGTTATTCCTCTTTGTGAGTACACTTTCTTAATATTTCCCCTATGAGAATGAAGATAAAGTTAAATGTAGAAAAATAAGAAAAAACTCCCGAGGCAATGTAGGTAATACTGAATAGCAGGACTAACTGATGCTTTTGATAGCATGAATTCAAGGACATGTTAGGGTATTCCAGCCCTGTATTACTAACACACTTACTATCTGTGTAGTGTGTGTGGCAACAAATATTCCCCAAATCTCCATGGCTCACTATATCTTAGAGTCATTTTTTGCTAACTTTTCATGAAGGCTGCAGGTTGGCTACAATTCTGGTGGACTTGACTTAGCTCTATGAGTTTTCACATTCTAATTCACAGACTAATGGACAGCCACCCTCTGGGGCACGTTGGTCTCACAACATAAAACAGACACTCGCAAAGGGACACAGCCAGTCCACACAAGCACATTCAATAGTATGTCTATTCACATTCCATTAGCCACAGCTAGTGACATAGTCAAGCCCAATGTCAATGGGAAATATGATGCCTGTAGGAATCATGGCAAGGTCGGGAGTGAATGAGTAATATCATACGCTATATACATAGGTATCATATTTCTGGTAAAAATTCAGTCGTAGTCAAATAAGATAAAAGTCATTGGAAAGACCTCTTTTTGGTTAATGAGAAATCTCATGAGATGATTTCCCATAACAAAATCAAGAGTATTTGAATATTCAGCTGTACAATAATGTATCTGATTAGATAGAGAAAATGTACTTTTAAAGACTTCCTCAAGTATAAGGATAATTTTGCTATTCTTGGAAGAACTTTATCAATATTTCATCATAATATTCTTCTCTGCAGGAGAACTAAAAAACATTCTATTAATCATAGTGATATTAAAACTATCTGTCACTTGTAGCATGCATATGTAATAAAGTAATCAGATAAAACATATCAGACAAATGGCCCACATTAAAAATGGCTGTTCAAATACCTAAATCTGCTCCTTTTTATGATGATCACAATAACTAAATCATTCAATTTGTAAATGAAGATAAATGCTAAGATAGTTTTTATTTTTAATTCTAAGTGGCCTAAAGTGAAATAGCCGAAAGAAATGCTTCTGCACTTTTCTATATAAATATTTTTATCTACTATTTTCTTTTGACATTTACTTAAAATTCTCCATAATATTATTTTAAATGAATCTAATGGAAGCATGCAAACTTAGTTTTCTAAATTCTAAGTGGCCTAAAGTGAAACAGCCAAAAGAAATGCTTCTGTACTTTTCTATATAAATATTTTTATCTACTGACTATTTTCATTGACATTTACTTAAAATTCTCCATAATTTTATTTTAAATGAATCTAATGGAAGCATGCAAACTTAAAAAATTTTTTTCAGTTTTTTAAATTTATATCTGAGGAGTTAAACTGTATTATTATTTACCATCTCCCATTAGCTAGACCATTTAAAAAAGGAAGGAGTTGAGGTGAGGAGGAACTCAATGAAAAAATAAATGAGAAAATGCTTCATGACAAACACCGTTATCTGCCTCCCAATATCCATTCTTTCCAACTTCCTCACTAGTGGAATCCTGATTGGTTCCTAGTGGCAATGTTTGTGGTTTAGAATCTTATTTCCATAGACTTCAGACTTTCTGAGACATATAACCTAGTTCTGGTCATGAAATTTAAGCAAAAACCTTCTGGGTGAAACACCTAAGAAAGCAATGGTAATATAATGTTTGTACACAAGTATAGAAATTTAGGTGAAAGATCATCCAACACCATTAGCTGAGCAGAAAGACTAAAGGAGCTCAAAACATGAATATTTAATGAAGTCATTGAGCCAGATGATGCTAGAGTTCATTCATGTGAAAAACAAAACACAAAAAAATGAAAACTCCCTTTACTTAAGCCAGTATAATTGGGTTTCTGTTACACTCAGCTGACCCAATAAAATCCCTGGTTCATAAAATCTTTCTCTTGGTGATTCACCTATTCACTAACATTAGAAAAACTCTGAAGAGTCCTATGATAAGAAAACCAATTTAATTTTGTTTGACATGAAATTTCTCAAACTTACTTGATTAGAAAACACCTGGTCATTTCTAGCATCTTTAGGGACCTACTTTTAGTAGGCATTTAACCAGAGATCCCACAAAGCACAGGAGTTGAACACCGTAATGAAGATACTTAAAAATCTAAAAGGCTAAGTCAATACCCATAATTGTTGTAGGATCCCATATTTCATAGGAGGTCTTATTACTGATGACAGTTATTGATGTAAGCTGTTATTGAAAGAGTTAGCATACTTAGTCCCCACAGCTGTTGGATATACCAATGACCCTAGAGGACTTAGGCAAAACACCTCTGTAAAGCACCTGTCTTCTTTACTCTGATTTGTACAGGAATGTTTGTTTGTTGAAGCCTGAATAAAATTATAATCTCTCTATTTTCTAAAGAAATGCAGGCAAGAATATTTATTTATATAGTGTTTTTATATAGGAATTCAGTCTATGTTTCCCAATTTCTAGTATTATGAGAATTTGGGCAGTGTTACTTTATTGCTTTTTGAGTCCTTTCTCATTTTTCCCTACCTTGCAATCTAGAAAGGAAAGTTACTCAACTTCCGTGTACATTTATGTCAGTTAGTCAACTAATTACTAAGCTACCAAGTATGTCAAAATACTTGAATAATACCAGAATAATAAGCAAAAACTTGAAAATACACTTCTTCAGCAAAACAGATTTTGGTTGCTTTAGGAACCAGATTATACAAGGCTATGAAATGGTCAGATTGTCTAAATGAGTTGGGCTGGCAACAGAAAAATAATTTATATGGAGAAGGATAAAAAAGAGAAATCAATCCTGTGTATGATAAAACAGGGGTAAAAAAAAATACACAGAAAAGCTATCAGAAGCATGAGTCCATTAAGTATTTCCATGACTGGAAAAGCTATGATCAAGGATCAAAAGCACATATTTTTCTCTAAAGTAACTTTGAATGAACACTATCCTAATCACTATAGGGGTCCAAATAAATGTCAGGTGCTTTCTCCCCTAGTCTTGTGGATGATAGCGGAGGCTGGTTCACAGCTGCCTGTGGAGCATAGAGACAAGAACACATGGCAAAGTAGGGCAGATTACAAAGAAGGAATAAAAATAGAAAATAAAATCTTGTCACAGTAAGGTCAGGAAACATGAATTTCTAAAGATCAAAGAAAAAGTGTTCTTGAACTATGTAGACCTTACATAGAAATGGTTAGGGGGCTTTTTCTTGTTATTAAATATAGGTACTCTTCCAGCCCCTTTTAATCTCTGTCTGAACAAAAGCATTATTGAGCCACTGCATATCCTAAAAAATATATTTTTCAAATGAAGTGGTATTTTACAATTGAGGGAAAGTTATATTAGGGAATTTTCTAAAACTTTTAATCTCAAAATAGAGGTTGGGAAAATTTCAGATAACACAAAAATCTTGAGGGGCAAGACTAAAATCACAAGACAAAAGCTAATATCCTTAAAGAGGACAGAATCCTGGTTAAAAACCAATGAAAATGTATTTTGAAAATCTTGTCAATCTGTTGAATCTCCTTCTATAAAATTATCTTTGATTATATTTTATACACCTCATCATTTATTAATTTCACAAATAAATATATAACAAGAAAAATGATAAAAATGATCATCATGCACACTTTACAATGTTGCTTTGAGAATCAACACATGCAACATACATAAAAAAGTCTTAATGACAAAGCTTTATACAAATTTATCAATAATATTTTTATTATTATTACTATTACTTTCAGGTGATAAAAATCCTCCATTGGGTCATCTCATGGCACTTACCTCAACAGGGCTATACTATTTTTCAATACAACAAAAATATCATTTGTTTCTTACACATAATGAATCAAAAATTCTGGTTTCTGTATGTTCCATGGGAAGAGAGTACCTATCAGCTTCTCAAAGGGCCCTTATCTCAAAAATGTTAAGAGCCACTGGGAGCGGAATGAATTGCCTAACTGGTTGTTGGAGAATTAAATCACTGGATAATATGGATTTTAAAAAGCATATGTTAATAAATTCAGATTTATGTTGTCTCCGCAATCATTAGTCTCTTGAACTTTCTCTTTCCTAAAATAACTGCATAGACCTAAGAACAATGCCAGACATAAATGATTCAGACCTGTTAATTAGACACTGTTTTCATGGTTATAATTTGACTACAAAATATTCTAGAAGTCAATAGAACTTTTCAAGTTTTCTACATTACAATTTATGAGATTTATAACAGTTTTTTAAATAAATTTAAGAGTTTTCCTCTTGATATACCCTTCTTTAAAATTAAGTGCCATCTCAAATAAATTTGAAGAGTTAATTTTTAAGTCCTCTTTCCTACTTATCTTTGTTCTTTCTTAAACTGGCATTAAGGAGACGATCACCCCTTTTCAGAGAAAAGCAACTTCAGCACACAGTTTCCAAAAGCATTGCTAATGAAGAGTGGATTTAATATTTGGGAGCAATTATTCTAGCATTGCCTGTCAAGTCTACAAATATTTAGAAATAACAAGCAGTAGAAGGGGGAGACTCGAGCTCTTTTGTTCTGAAAAACTAAACCTCTATCTAATTTGATACTAGCTTCACTTCATTATATTCCTTCTCTGCAATTTCATGATTTAGATTATACAGTTTTGATATACACTTTTCTTTCCCTCCTACTCTGGTATATCTTGTGTGGGCATAAAATCCCCACGCAAACATCCTTTCAATGGCTGACTGCCAGGACTAGTTTCCAAAACCTTGAGTTCTTTTCCCAGTCTCATGCTTTGAATTTGGAAGTGAGATCCATTTATTTCAGCTTGTTCATTTGTTTTCTTTGGTCCGATGCAGCTTAAGTGCCATTAAGTGTTTCTGTGATGTCTGAACATGGGGGAAGAAGAGAAGTACAAGATATATTACAAGTGGAGAGGGAATAGTAATGTCACAGAATTCCAGAAAGCCCATCATATGCGTTATGCAATACTTTGCTCTCCACTTTTTACCATTTACCTTCAACTCCTCTTAGGATGTACTCAATTCCAGCTTTATGAACTGAATCTTTTTATTCATAATTAAAAGAAATGTCTAATATTACAACATTGGTCAAAACAAAACTGTTTTTTTTTCACTTAATATAAGGAAAAATTTCAGGAATTTCTTTTTTAAATTATAGTTAATTTCTGTGTTCCAGCCTATAAAGACTATTAGTACTATTAATAGAATATTCTAGAATATGAGTTTTATTTAAAAATATAAATTTAACAATTTCGGTAGATTGATCACATTAATGCCTCCAATTCGTCACATATCTTTCATTCACTG
The DNA here is from genome assembly GCA_004024925.1 of Scalopus aquaticus. Taxonomy (NCBI): domain Eukaryota; kingdom Metazoa; phylum Chordata; class Mammalia; order Eulipotyphla; family Talpidae; genus Scalopus; species Scalopus aquaticus. The sequence continues at coordinate 6,172 of PVIJ01017983.1, read as the reverse complement.
TGTTTAACATATCTTTTTGTATATCCTCCCTCAAAAAAAGGTGGAACATATTTCCCTACCCTTTGTGTTTTTAATTCAGTTATGTGATCTTGTTTTCTTCATTGTGACTTTAGCAGCAACAGCACATTCAGTGTTTGAGGGGAAAAAAAGGATTTGCCTGTTTGCCTTTGTTCCTGCACTTCCCCCAGATGTGACTATGGCCAGACCAGCCAGCTGGCATTTGAAGGCGATAGAGCAGGCCATGCCACCCCAGTAAATCCAGTCAAGCCCACCCCTGTATCTATCTACCAACACCAGTCCATCCCCCATGTGCAGGCGAGCCAGGCATGGTCAGCAGAGCTGCCTTGTCACCCAGTGGACTGCCGCTATAAGCCAAGGTCACCTGAGCACCTCAGTGTGAGGTAATGGAGTGCACGCTGCCTTCTTTGCAAAACTTGCCATGGAGGGATGTCTGTTTTATGGTTCTGCTTCCACTAGACTGTGAGCTAACAGTGGAAATAGTCTCTCACCCATGGACGTTTGGGTCTCAAGGGCCAATTTTAGTGCCTCATACATTGTAGATGTTAAATTAGCCTGTAGAAAGACAGTCATAAAATAAAGGGAAGGCAGTAGGCTCCAAGGGACAGAGAACCATCAAGACTTTGTTCAAACACCACCTTCTTGCTGAGGACCACCCTGACTGACACCTCCTACCGTCCTTGGTTCTCCTTACTCTATTTGCTTACTGTGCTGTACTGTTTCTTTTCAATAACACTTAGCACTTTTTACTTACTGTACAATTTATTGATTTATGTTTGTTGTTTTTTTACTATCTCTGCCTGCTACAGTATGAGGGGACAAATGTACATGTTTTGTGTTATGAATGCATCAAAGTTACTTAGGTAATAGGTACTTAAATTTATGCTAGATAAATGAAATATCTGGGGAAAAATGTGCACTGTTTTGTGCCTTTAAGGTGTCATGTTTGCTTGTGAGACCGTGTTAATATAACAATACAAAGCCAATATATATGTGTATAGACATTATATACACAAACAAAACTCAGGCATACACGGTAATAGAGATTAGAAAAGTACTGCATTGTAAAAATGTGTTTCTGAATAGTTATGCGCAACACTTATATGTGTATGAATAGCTAGATATATGTAATCGATTTAGAAAATTTACCATCACAGTCACAGAAGTAGACCATTTCTCCCCAAATTGCTTTACTTAAAACCCTTTGCTTGAGAGGAATTGTCCAAATATTCAAAACTCCTTTCAATGCATTTATGTGTATTTGAATGATTTTTCTTTACCTTTTATATTTTGGCCAAAATTTAGTATTTTAACTTTTTATATTTTTGATGCCTTGGGAAAGACAAATATATTTGAGGGTTTTAAAATTTTATTCATTTTTAATATAGTTCCTAGTTGTTAAGAAAAATCTTTCCTTTAAAAAGGAAGTTAGCGGGCCTCCCCGGTGGCACAGCGGTTGAGCACTGCGCTGTGGGGCTGTCGGCAGCGGCGACGCGAGTTCGACACCCAGCGAGTTCGACGCCTGGCCGGGAAGAATCCCACATGGTGGGGCAGACCTCTTCTGCCTCACCCACTGCTCCCCTCAGCAGTGTACTTCTGATCTGCCTGTTCTGTTCCCCACTCTGTCTCTGGTGAACCCTCTCGCCGCCCAACGCCTATGGCCTGTACCCAGCTTGCATGTAAAAAAAATAAATAAAATTAAATTTAAAAATAAATAAATAAAAAATAAATAAAAAGGAAGTTAGCAATCAATTTCTGCCAATAATTCTAAGCCACAAGTGCAATCAGTTATTGGCTTTTCAAATTTTCTTGATACTGTTCATTTATGGATTACCCTGTGAATTGTATTGTATTGTATTTCTTGACCCAGTGCTTCTTCCTGGAATAAATATACTGCAACCATTTTAATGTCATGTGAAATGCTGTGAACATAAAACATCTTTAAACATCTTTACCATCCACAAAGTGAAATATTTCAAAATAGCATTTAAGTATTCAAAAACAGATATAAGATAAAGTAAAGGATATAAAATGATATAAAATGCAAAACCTAAAGGATTATTTTGTGTTCTCTCTCTCACACACAAAACCAAACATATACACAGAATCAGAGTATATCCCTCCCCAGGGAGAACACAAACTTCCTATATAAACTAGACAAAAAACATATATAAATTTATACTTGCATGTCCAAATATACTTAATGTTAGGTACTTAGGAGGGAGCCATTTAAGCCCATATTCAAAGTCCTACAATCTTCTTGCCATTCCTGGGGTAGGATTGCTTGCACAATGGGAAAATTCTTTATAAGCTGTAAGATGCCACAGGCTGTAAACTTTTCAACTTGTTTTGGAGTTACAGATTATAAAATTTAACCTAAGGTATGTTATGTTTCCTTATTCTAAGGAATGTTATGTTGAAAGCAATCAGAGACTCATCAATGAGTTGGAAAAATGGTTAGGACCACTTACCTACAGGGTGGTAGGTCTGAACCACTCTCATCATCCGATTTAAAATACTCATGGAGATATACTAAATGGCAAAAATGTCCATGGTTACAAAAAGTGAACCTTAGGAAACATGGTATTGAGAAGGCGGGGTGGGAAGCTCCAGTATTACCAGGGTCAGTCTGAAAGACAATTGAGTCACAGACAAGGATGCTCCTGAAGAGCACAACAATAGAGCCCCAAAGGTTCACTGCAGCAAATAGGACACTGGGGGCAGTTTACTGTGTTTTCCATATAGAATTCCTTTCATAACCGCTAGACTATAATTTGGTTATATTCCCTGTGACCCTGACAGTGCCCTCAAGTGGTCCCTGGTTTCAAAACACTCACAGCACTGCCCTGTTTTGCTTGAATGGTTCTGCAATTCGAACATGTGTTTGCTGCACAAGCACTGCAGGTGATGACAAGCCCATCTTCAACTCAAACACCAGCCAACTGAGAGCCAGCCGACCGCCAGTATCATTATCAGCAGAAATTTCTAACCAAAATCTTGTGTACACAGAGCTAGGACCAGGAGCAAGTGGCAGGTCTTATTCCCTCCATTTTCAACATTAAAGTGCCTTTGAGAAAGGTAGTTGGTTCAGGGACTTTCAAAAGAAAGTTGATGAGAAGTTGTTTAAGGGTAAAAATGTGCACCTAGGAGATGTAAGTCCTGGAGATGTCACGCACAGCATTGCGAGTGTAGTCACAGTATGGTGTTACCAACTTCAAAGGTGCTAAGAGACTAGATCTTAATTATCCTCACCACAAAAAATAAATAATAATATAGCCTGATAAAGGTTTAGCTAATGCTGATAGTAAATATATTGCAATACATACAAGCATCAAATCAATATACTGTGTAGCTTAAACTTACATAATGTCACTTGTCAATTATATCTCATTTAGAAAGAAAGAAAAGAAAACATAGAGAATAATGGCTACCGGGAAGTAGGGAACATATTTTTCTACCATGAAAGCAAGAAAAAGGATTTTTAAATGTATTTTGAAGAATATAATTACATATATTACCTCTATGCTTAGTGACTTAGGGTGACTAATACTTTAAAACTATGAGTAACAGATTGTAAAATAAAAGTCAATTTCAAATAAAATTCAGTAGAGTTCAGTACATAAAATAAATTATATAGTTTAAATAAAAATAAATAACTGGGCAGTTAATTAATTTTGTCAGGTCCCTTCCAGTCCCCAGTAAATAAATATCAAACAAACAAAGAATATCCAATTGAAATGGCAATAAATAACACTGGTCAACAGTGAGATCGTTACTGACTTAAAAAGGCCTTAATTTGTAGTATCTTGGTATACTGAACATGAATATAACCCTGAAATTTTTTTATTAGCTCTTGTTTTGAATATATTTCATATAATTCATTTTATATGTTTCACCGTGTAAATTTATCCAGTAGGACTGCAACATCCTAAATCAGCCTAGAATGATGTAATATTGCATCGCATTGCATAATACCATCATGCACACATCATCCAGAGTTGATTGCATCATTTTCTGATGCAATGCAATACTTCTGCCAGGTGGCTGCTGAAGTAAGCTGGCGTCAGCAGTGCACTATATAAAGCCCTGTCAGAAAGGTTGAGCATTGAAAATATTTCAGACTTTGTGCAAGACAGTTTAAGCTACTATTCCATAGAACTGTTATTATTTTATCCATTTAGGCACAAAACAGAACAGTAATGCCTCGAAAGTGCGTTAACAGTGTGGACAATTTCGGCTCTATTTGTGGGGATTTGAATTTGCCAACCAGAAGAAAAATATCACTTCTCAAGGGAACAAGGCTTATCATCTTGACTTCGGGTGCAAGGTTGGTGACCAAGACAAGCCTTGGGCCCCGCGTGTATGCTGTGCTACATGTACAACACAGTTTTCGCAGTGGCTAAATGGCAAAAGACCATCAATGCCATTTGCAGTCCCCATGGTATGGAGAGAGACAAGCAACCACATAAAAGACTGTTACTTCTGCTTGGTTCCTCCTCTTTCAGGAGGAATAATGAAGAAAAAGAAGTCAAGAATAGTCTACCCAAACATTCTGTCTGCATTGAGACCAGTTCCACATGGTGAGGGACTTCCTATTCCAGAACCTCCAGCAGAATATTCTCTTGATTCATCTGTTGAGGACAGAGTGAGCCAACCTGTTCTTCTCCTGTTCCATCAGCATGCAGTGATCCCGATTTTCACTGTGGTGCATCATCAACCGCACAGAGATTAACACAGGAACAACTAAATGACCTGGTTTGTGATTTGGACTTATCCAAGAACAAGGCAGAATTGCTAGGATCAAGCCTCCAACGATGGAATCTTCTAGAAGAAGAGGTCACAATTACTTTCTATTGAAAGCGCCACCAGCAGTTGGAGCCTTTCTTCAGAAAGGAAAGTGTTCTGTTCCAATATTGAGGGCCTCTTGAATGTCTTAGAAATCACTCATGACCCACAAGAATGGAGGCTATTTCTAGACTCTTCAAAACTGAGTCTTAAGGCTGTGCTTTTGCACAATGGAAACCGTCTTCCAGCTATTCTATTCCTGAACAGCTGTATAAGAGACAAGTGAAGAAATCTAAGTAGTCTATGACTTGATTTTTTACAGGTATTACCCATAGGCCTGTTACTATTGGCATGCATTTTGTGATGTAAACATCAATTTATTGCAGATTACAAAATAAAAAACCTAGAGCCAAAATTAGAATTTGACTGTCACAATCATGGTGAGCACATACAAATTGATAGGAAATGACTAATTTTATTTCAGTAACATGACTTTTGTAAAAATTTGTTGACCAGTGTAATTAGCCCATTGAGGAAGTGTCATGTTCCATGAGGACTCAGTAATCCTTGACTAAGCATATCCAAACCTCTGAACTAGGATAACACATATGGTTGGAAATAAGATATATATCTCTTAGTAAGATATAGATATCTTCAAATAAATTTATATTTAAAATCAACAAAGCATTAAAACTGTCTTTTGGCACCTCTCCCAGTTCAGGGGTACTTGTGGTGATTTTAGTCATATAACCCAGTAAAACTTCCTCTTTCCTATATGGGAAGTATTTTTTTTTAATTGTCATTTAAAGTCTTTAAGCATCTGGGTACACAAAGGGTAAAGACATTAGAAAATGTTATCATTCCAAAAAGTAAAAACAAATGTTTATGCAAAGGCAGGCAGAAAAAGAACCCTGAGAGCTTTCCTTGCCAATGAGGGTATATGGATATAAAAAACTAGCAAACAAAAACAGGAACAGCAAGACAAAGCAAGGAAAACAGAATAAAGGAATGGAGTGAAGACAAAACTCTGCTGTGTGCAACAATGGCCCCTCTCAAATTGAAACTTGACTAAGGGAGCACACAGGGGTCAGGGAAAGAGTTAAGATGCTAGCAAATATACTAGCAAAATAATAAAATAAACCCAAATGACATCTTGTTGTTCAACTATTAGAAGTAGATTTTCTGTAGCCCAAGGGAAAGGGAACATTAAATAGAAGATGAAAAGGAGACATGCTTCTGAAAAGATTTACTATATGAAGTTTAAAAGCTATTTAAACTTTGTGGGGAATGAGTATTGATGTTGTTTTGTGCAGTGAATTAGTGCTTAGACTTACTCACCACTTATTTTATTACTCTTCACTCCTTGCAT
>PVIJ01017982.1:6250-27792 GCA_004024925.1 Scalopus aquaticus | reverse complement strand
GGGCACAAAATGGAATAGAAAAGAACACAAGGGACCATGGAGATGGATCACGGGTGAATTAGTGGTGGGCTACCTAAGGGGAATACAAAATGTAAAAGACATAAATAACAATAAAAATATATATTTATAAAAAAATAAATAAATAACTTAGTTATAAGACAATCTCAACAATTCTATAAAATAATGGTTCATTCGTTGATTTCTAACACAAACAAGTGGAGCACTTGCACATGGAAAAATGGCTGACAATGAAGAGGGAGTTCCTGCATACCACCATACAACATACAGTTCTTTCCTGTACATGCTCCATCTTTAATGGTTTACAACTATACCACAAAAACTGAATCTTTCCTCCAAAGAGAAATGTTTTTTTTTAAGATTTATTTATTTATGCATACAAGCTGGGGTACAGGCCAGAGGCGTGGGGCAGCGAGAGGGTTCACCAGAGACAGAGTGGGGAGCAGAACAGGCAGATCGATGGAAACACACTGCTGAGGGGAGCAGCGGTGAGGCAGGAGAGGTCTGCCGTGCCATGTGGGAATCTCCCTTGCCGGGCATCGAACTCCTGTCGCCACTGCTGACAGCTCGACAGCGCAGCACTTAACTGCTGCGCCACCAGGGAGGCCCTCCAAAGAGAAATATTATAGTGCAACATAAAAAAATGTCAAGGAAATCATGTCCACAGAGGCATAAGAAAAATAAATATTCCCTCTTCAGGACTTTATGGAGATAAATAGAATTTTCTTCCCAGTCAGAAAAAAAGAAGTCTGTTGGGCTTATTAACAATGCTCAAAAATTAAATAGCAGGAATCTGACATTAAAAGCTTCACTTCAAAAACAAAATATGTTTCATTATTTAAATAATCTACTATTTTAATTATTAGAACTGAGTGTTTTCCTTAAACTGCAGGCAGAAAAGGAGTAACTCTGAATCAACTGAAGTTGAAAAAAAAAAAACACTAGATAAATTACATAACGCAAAATGCTTGACTACAAATACTTGGTTATGAAATTTCAAAGTCACAAAAGTTTGCACATACACACCTCAAGATGGTAAGGAAGAAGTGGTTGCATTCTGAGAACATAGCTGACTAGCTGCGCTTTCTAGAAAACAAGGTATAATAATGACAGGAGACATGGCCACCATAATCAATGGCCTCACCCATGGAACTTTATTCTTTTAAACTAGATTAACTATCAAATACTCAAAATACCCTAAAAGTTACATAAAATATGTATGAGTGGTCATTTTTCACTGTAAATGTTACATAATATATATGTCATCATTTTTAAACTAGTACATTCACTCACTCAATATATATGGGAAACCCAACCTAACAGGTTATATCAGGATCAAAATTGCCTGGGGGTTCTTCAGTCCCACCCTTACTTTCATCTCAAGGTGCCCCAAAAGAAATTTGTTCCTTCCCTCCTTTCCTCCTCCCAACCCTCCCCGAAACAAAACATTTGCATACACATTTTAAAGAAAAGATCAAAGTGTAGTGAAGGCCTGATGAAGTGGGAAGCTGCATACATCTATCCCTGAGCTCTGGATGAGACCTGGATACCAAGGAAGAATTAACCCAGGCAAGAGAAATGCAACAATTAAGAGGGTAAAGGGTTCCCTGAAAGTACAGAATTTTCTAGCTATGGGTTTGTTCAGGCAAGGATCCTGGACGAAAACCTTAAGTGAGGGGAAAGGCCAAAGCAGTTGACTGACAAAGCCCTCCTCTAAGCACAGCACCCAACACAGGAAGAAGGAACTGTGAACTCACAGAAGTTATCAGTATTATCCCATTTATTTGGGAGACACAAAAATCTCCTAGAATAACAGAAAAGCAACACAATTTTACTGTCACCTCAAGTCTGGTTGCTTCTTTTTCTTTTTTTCTTTTCTTTCTTTTTTTTTTTTTTTTTTGTCCTAGGTCTGCTACAGGAAAAAAAAATAGAAAAAGCAAACAAAAAAGAAACCACCAATTAAAGCCTGAGGTAAAAGAAAGGAATTGTATAATCATGTATATTCCAAATTAAGTATTAGGCAACAGCATTTCTAATTGTGCCTATAATCACACTGTGGATTCAGTGTTTCAAAAAAAGAAATCAAATTTAAAAAAAAATACTCAAGCAAATTACCACTGAATTCTAAGTTCAGTCTTCAGGATCAAATATTTTAACTATGTTATAATGCTGATTTCAAGCTTTAAAGGAACATTACTAAGTGGATTGAGAAAGCATTTAAAATGTCAAAATAACTATTATTAGAGCACAACAGAGTAAAACCTATTCAAACTTTATGTCAATGAGACTTGAAATGACTCTGTCATAAAACAGCACTTCAAATACTCAAACACTCCATAAAACGATGCCACATGGTACAACTAGACAACTATACTATGTGGCTGTACATTAAAGCGGATTTAACCACAGGCTGGTGATATGCTGGTGAGGGTTTAAAAGAGTGGTGACAAGTCACCTTCATTTAATCAATGTGTCAATCCATAGCAGCAGCAGGGTACAGGGAAGGGGTTGGAGACAGCAGCACCAGGGGTTACCAGACAAGGTTCAAGGCTGTTTGTGAACCAATCCACTGAAAATGAGTATCCAGAGCATGAAACTATACACGAAAATGACAGGGGTCAGTGAATTCCAGCCATATTTTGCTTCTGAGAAAATAAGGCCTTTGTATGTCTTTGAACAATAGATTAATTACAAAACTGGTATGCTGAAAAAATGGCAAATTATCAAGGAAACTACAAAGAGGTAAGGCAGGATAAAAAATAAAGGATAAAGAATGCCTGGCTCAGAGGCCCAGGCTCAACACGTTGCCATGAATGTTTTATATGGAACAACATACAATGAGAACAACATACAATGAAAGAAAATTTAGGAAAAAGTAAAAGCATGAAAAGGAGAAAAAAGGGAGATACAAAAGCCTACATCAGTAAAATACTTGGGTTTTAGAAGAAAGGTTTGTTGGTTTATTTTAATCTCAGTGGACCAAAAAAGCTGTAAGACAAAAATAAATAGTTTTACTCAAGAGAAAATAAGACCCTCAAGTCACACAACACTACAAAAAAATGACCAAATTCTGCTAAAGCTAACCCAGTGCCTTGCATCCCAAAACTCTAGTAAGGTAAATACTGACCCTGCCTACTGCTGTTTTACGTATTTTATGGCTAGAGTAGTGATGTATTTAGTGCAAAAATACCAGCAATTTCAGGACGGAATACAAAAATTTATTGTGGATGTCGTTTAAGTTAATGTTGCTTCAAACAGTTTACCACCCATCAGCTTCTAGTGCCAATTAGCACCTCAAAAATCATGTGTAAATATTTGAAAAACATGTTAGCAATTAAAGGGAGGAAATATTCCACATTAAATTCAGGAAGAGACTTTAGGTTAAATGCTAAAAGTAAGTGCAGTCTCAGAACATCAAGTCTTCACAGTGTAACACAAAAAAGTATATGCACTATAAACCCAAATTACAACATGTAGATACTATTTAAAATTCAGTAAGTTCCAATTATTATTTAGTGCTTTCAAAACTAATAGGTACTCTGAATATAAGTGGTTTTAAGCTGTGTGCATCATTAACTTATACGCCATGTAGTAATGAAGTGTTGACAAATGCTTTCAGTGAACCAAGAATGTAATGATAAATTCTGGATAAAGGATATTTCTTTGTACAAACTTTATAATGCTTGCCTTTTTAAAACAATGTGAAAAATTAAAGTGTCTAGTGCATATTTAAAGTCAAGCTTTGTACTTTATTACAAATAAATTGTTCTCTAAAAGAGAATTAAAATTTCTCATAATATAAAGGCTTTACTTTTTAAGCAGAATAATGTAAATAGTTTTTAAAAGTTTAATATGAACTGAAATAATATTCCAAGTTACTGAGTTATAATTAAGGTCAATGACAACTCAACAATCTTTCAAAGGAATCGAAATTTCATTGTATTGGGGTCATTTTTAAATTGGTGAACTTTAAAAATAGAGGAAAATACTACTAATAGCAGGGATTGATATATTTTTATTAAAACCATACTGAATTCACAAAGAGAAAAGTAATCAGAAGCATTCATTCATGGGAGAAATTCAAGAAAACTAACAAAGATATTTAAATCGCAATGAATAGAAAGTGTTTGAGAAATTATTAATAGGTGAAAAGGTATATCAGAGGACCAAAACAATGAAAATGTGTAAGATCAGAGAATAGTGAATACTTTAATTTTTGCTTTAACTATTAAATAAGCTTTGAACTTATGAGATTGATCTTAGGACATACATGCCTGCAAGCTTATCTTACATTATTATTTTACTATCATATCTCTTCTAATGCCCTCAACATGTTTTGATCTTTTGCAATTATCTGTATCTTATAAGGCCAGTTTGTCCAAACTCAAGTGCCATCCCCATTTCTCTGAGAAATGCCTCCCTTCACTCTCACCACTACCTGTCTACCTACCTAGCACCCATCCACGGTAGTGAGTCACTGGTAGACAAAGCTACTCTACTGCACACTCTCCCTCACCACCCACAGCCACTTTCACTGCCCTGCTTTGTCCTCTTATCCCACTAATGAGATCAAGGTTGGATCTCTGACCTAAACTGGATGAGTTAGATTATCTTTACAGAGAATTTACAAGTAGAACTGAAAAACAGAAAGAGGCTAGAACAATGACAAGAAAAAATTAGACATGTGAGGTAGACAGTTATAACATGGAAAAAGAGGAAAAGAAAGGAAAGGAAGAATAAAGCAGAATTCTGGAAGAAAACAAGAAAGCAGGAACTGAGCAGACACACTTACAGGTTTCCTAATAACTTTTTAGTACTTGTTCCCATTAACTTCCTATGATAGTTAGGGATATAAACCCCTTTTATAATTTTACTCTTTTCTACTTAACCAAACTATGGGTGCCTTGGTGGTAGATGATGTGGTAACATACATCTTAAGAGGTAAGATCCCATATTTCTAAATTATATCCAATGCTATAAACCTATCCTACCTTAATAAAAATACAAAATGCAACAAGGATTTAAAACATGCATGTGCTAAATCTTTTCAATCGCCTGGTTTAAGACAACCTAAATGAACAATGGAGTTTATTTTTTCTATCCCTATCTGTTCCAATCATGAACTCAAGGGTAAATAATTAACCCTTCCACACACTCTTTTCTTCCCACTAGTCCACTGCCCATTACTGTGCTGAGTTTAACACCCTAAATATCTATAAAAGGATATTTCTGGCTCAAAAATCATCTATATTCCATACAAAAATCTTTCCAAACCCTTAGATATACCTAATCCCATCCAACCAACGGGTTGGTAAATTCTCCTCTCTGTGTTGGTTAAATTACTTTAGTCACTAGCTCAGTTACTAGCTCAGTAGACCCAGTGGTATACCCTGGATAAAGGAACATCAATCATGTTAGCAGGCTTTCAGTCAAATAACACTGACCCAAAGTGGTCACTGTTACTATTAGACTCTAGCACTGTTATCTCAGGGACTTATTTTTGATTTCCATATTCTAAAACCAATTTGAATGGAGACTTATAAAGTTTTTGGCAGGTGTATTTCTTAATAGTAATTCTGCTTCATTGTATTAGACATCTGGAATTATAAGAAGCATTGAGTAAACTAACTTAATTGCCTTGATCACTAGATCAACTGACAAAATTTCTTATTTTTCTACTAACTCATTTTCTCAAAGTATTGTCATAAGTCATTCAGGAATGAGTTCTACCTCTTTTCTGATAGTCCTCTTGATCCAGTAATACTAAATTTGCAACAGGATAAAGCTATATATTGCAAAAAAAAAGTGTGGTTGCCTCAGTCTGCCCTCCCTGAAAATGTGCAGTTACTGTTTATTTCCATTATACTGAACCAGTGATTAATTACAAAAAGGCACACTTCCAAACCCACATTTCTGCTATTCCCTCTGCTTAGGTTAACTGATCCCTTAGAATTAAAAGCCTGGTATTTTTTTCTTTTTAAGTTTTCAGTTTTCTTGCACTCGAATGCCAAAGCACTCACTCTTCTTAATTCCTCTGTGCCAGTAATATAACTTGCATTATATTTCAGTTAATTTTGCACCACTTAGAAGAGCTCAATTTGACTGAATTGATCTTACTGGTAGAGTAGTACTTTTCATTGATCTAAGATAAACAGGCTTGTTGGTTAATTGATACAAAGTTGTTATGATTTTCAATAACCCATGCCTTGGGTGAACTGCCTTGGCCTCATTTTTCTAACTGCTAAGAACCTGGAATTACCCATGGAAATTTAGGCAATGGTCATGAACTCTAGAGAATCTGCCATGGATTCTTTTTTTAGCCCAATTTTACTTAAAACAGTAAGTCTCTGGAGCTTTGACAATACTTTCTGAAAGAAAAATGAAGCACTTAGATGTGAATTCTATCTGAGTTACATTAGCTACCAATCAGAAGAACAAACATATACCAACAAAAGAGAAAACAAGATTGTTAACTTTTTAACATCCCAGCATTAAGATTCCTTAAGTGAATGCCCATTCATCAATGCCACAATTTCCTCTGTAAATCATTATTCCACAGTTTAATAAATAGTGTTATTCATACAACACAAAGACACAATAAGTGATGAAAAGAATGACTCAGGACAGCAGGATAATTTGAAGTTACTTACTCAATGATAATAGAAGTGACTATAACAACAAAAATGCACTTCACTACTTTATACCGCTACCACTTGTCAAAGTGAGATGAGTACAATGGTTGCTATTTAAAATGATCCCGGTAGCTGAACTGAGATTGTTCATGTGGTAGAGAAACAGGCACTTAAAGTGAGTCAGTGAAGAGAGAAGCTTTCTTGTTTTACAAACTACCTTTGCTAAATTCAAGATTTTTAAAATGTTGAATTAGAAGCAGACATGGATCATGGGCTTTAATAAGCTGCATCATAAAGCACAGTGCATCCTACAAAGCATACACTTTCGGAGTAATTTAAATATTGGTAAATTTTTATCTTTATGAGGGAAAACACTTAATTTTTAAGTCTTGCGTATGAAAAACCATTGTTAGCCATGAATCCTAAAGAGGGACTCAGAGCCCCCAAACAGCATTTGGAAGACGTTTCCTTGACCTTAGGCTACAGACTTTACCATATACTCTTCAGAAGGTTCTATACTGGCATATTGGCACATATTGAACATATTTATCAATCCCAGGCTATGTTAAAAAAAAAGTTATTGATATTATAGATGTTCATCAAAAACAGATAATTTTATGTGCTAATTCTCATTCTAATGTTGAAAGAGTTTAAGGGGCTTCTTATGTATAGTAATTTATAATGAAAAAAGGACAAAAGCCAGGTACAGACAGTGTTACAGAAAATCAAATCTATATGTTAAAATATTCATTTTTCGGTTTCCTCTAGAGTATATGTACTTGTTTAATCTTTTAGTTATAGAATCAGTGAAAATAATATGTTCCTGTTCATGAGTTTTAAAAAAAAAAGCCTGTCCTAGATACAAAGATATCTATGTCTATAATATCCTTAGCTACAATGAGTTTTTATTAGTACAGCAAACTAGGAATAACTAATCATTAACTTAATAAGAAAAATGCTTTAATTAATATGAAATCAATGAACATCTAACCAATTTACACTGTGAAATATAAACATAAAACACCTATGTATGTGATTTACACTGTCAGTCTCAACACAACCTTGGGCTGAGGAATGTGTTCACAAACACAATTCATAAGCAAATTGTTAAGGTGCCTACTGAAATTTTCAAGAGTACCCTCAGATATTTGGTGATAGATAAGAGATAAAAAATTTATATTTGATAAGTGGTTTTAGTATTAACAATAATTACTTTTTCTAAAAAAAGGGAATGTCAACAAATCCAAGAACTACAATTTTAAAATTCCAGGGAGAAGGGTGCTTTTGAAAATGGTACCTGTAGCCTATAATCTATTTGGGGAGGGGGGCTTAGGGTAAGAAAGAACAACATGCCCACTAAGCTTGTTTTTAATCTCTTCTTTTGAAACAATGGTGTTAAATTATATTCACATTTGCTTGAATTGCAAAGAATAGCTAGGGGAATAAAGTGTCAGCACCTCATTCTGATCTGCTGAAGTATTTAGAACTAACTCAGCATTTGCATGCAAAAAATAATAGGATTTTAGGTCAAATTAGTCACTGGTGTTTCCCTCTGGGCAAATACTCTAGAGAGGTGTCCTGCAAACCACTACTGGTGTAAGATACTTAAAAAACAAAACAAAAAAAAAAAAAAACCTAGCAGCAAAAACAGGTGTTACTGCTACACAACATCAAATGTGCAACAGTTGTGATTCCAATTCTGAGAAGGGATCAATGATTATATCTATTACTCCAAATCTCTGATGTAAATTATACCTTGCTCCCCAATCTTGGAGGAATGAGGTAGGAAGAGGAATTATAAGAATCCCCTTTATCTCCATTCCTCACACACTCTGGTGGAGGGATTAAATTACTCCAGGCTTCCACATCTTTTACCATGATAATTATTAAGTGAAACTGAGAGTCATCATTTCTTGCTAAAAGTTTACCAATCACTTTGCATTTTTCCTCCAATCTCAAACTACTATTTGATTTGTCAGTTCAAATTTCTATTTATAATTAATCCAAAAGTATACTTATTAAAACCAGGTACAGCAAGGACACCATATTAAAATGTCATTTTCCACATCAGACATTCTAGTAATCAGGGAAGCACATTTAGGGACCATAATTAAATACCTCCTCCTCTTAGCACAGGCATCGTGGGCCTCATAGATGTGCATGGCACCCACGGCACCAACCTTGCACACAAATTTACTCTAGGGGTCCTTTCTGGTTTTCTGTCTTCCAAGTGGATTCTCAGAAATTTTAAAGGAGGACTACCACTTTATTTTTTTTTCAAGTTTATCCTTTTTATAAATGTTAAAACCCATTTTTCAAACTAAGTAGAACATGAATAATTTTAACCAAATGAATCATCATCTTTTGGAGGGAGGAGAGAGGTGCAGAAAGAATATGAGCTCTATAACCTAAGAAAAGTAATGATTTAATTTTAAAATGTCCATCTTTCTAGTCCATGAACACCAGTTAATTCCACCGTACATTAACCTTAACACTATAATCACTCATCCTTCAAAATACAATCATTTTATATCACTATTCTTTCAGGTACCCAGGTTATAAACTTAATAAAATATTAAATAAAGACAAAAGTGAATGCTTAGGGTTGGGTTGGGTTTTTTTTAATTTTTTAACACCTTGAAAAATTAGAATTTAGAACATGTTTTAGAATGAATTGAGGAGTCACAGACCTAAACAGAAGTACTTACATATTACTGTATGTTATTATGAAGTACTTCACAAACTCTACACCCAACCGATGTACTTAATGATGATAGTTAACAAAACAGTGCATTGGGAAAAATGGTATTAATATAATAGCCTGGAACAGGGTCTTGGATAAGGAATCTGTTCATATGTAATACTCAGACCTGTCCTTAAAAATAACTAAATCGGTGTTACAATAAAGTAGGATTAAAGCAATGAGCTAATACCATGAGGCCCAATGGGAGTAAGAAATTGCTTTTTATAATAAGAACAAACTTTGAAGGATTACATATATGTCAGCAGTTAATGCTTCTACCACCTTGGTCTACTGATCCTCTCTATCCATGAAAAGAAGTTAATTTCTATCTCAAAGGGTTTTTATGAGGAGAAATTTACATATATTGCAATTAATTCATCTTCAGGTAGGTAAGTTATATATACCCAAATGCTAGCCCCCTTTAGTCAAACATATATAAATGTTAGTTAACAAAATTCTTTCTATTGTACTTCCTCATGAATTGAAACCCTAAGTCTTTCAGGTATCTATTTTCCTCTGGTTACTCATTGTAATTTCACTTCATTTTCAGGATTTACTAAGAAAAGTCTAAGAGACTCATTCTGGCCTACAAGTTACCAGATAAAGTTTTCTAGGGGCTTTGAGGATAGGTTTCCAACTCACATGTTAAGTTGTATGAGGTGGAGATGCTATAGTTACATGTACTAGAGAAAAACTACATATGACGATGACAGAGAAGTAAAAGAGTTGAGCCCTTAAATAACATTATTGAGTCACATAATTAATAAAACTTCACACTTTATTTTGGGATAGATGACTATGCAAACCATATATTTTTCTATTATCTGAATTTCTCTTACGGGAGTTTTTTCATCATACACGTAAGTTAATTGAGTAGACATTTAGGATGCTCATGTTTTGAGAGGACCTGTAAACACATGTCATTATCTCAGTCATGTGTCTCACTGTAAGTCATTCATATATTAAATCAAATTTATGAAGTAGGCACATCTCTTATTCATATTCTAGGGATAGGTAATTGAGACTCAGAAAAATGTGATAACCTGTCCAAGTACATAGAAATATTAACAGGTTGTTGGCAAACTGAGTGTCAGCCATAACCTCATAATATTAAGCAACACCATCTATTAAATAAATGGCATTAACATAACTTTAGCGCATCAGTATTATTAACTGCTGGTCAGAAATCTAAGATAATTTATTATCCAACTATACCCAATTATGACAGCCAGGTTAATTATATAAAGATAGTAAATTTAGTCACTATGCCATCATGTAACTTAATAGACTTAATCACATTTTTCTTAATTCAGTAAACAACTTGCTCTTTTCAAATTTAAGTTTTACATCACTTATTCCAAATTCTTAAAATATGAGCTTTTAAAAAGTGGTTTGATGCAAGGTATGTTGGAAACCTTTGCTTTAGATGACAAGCTATTATCTTGATGGCACTCACTTTCAAATATGAAAGGAAATCTGTAAACTTTCCTTTAATATCGTCTGTAAACTTACTGCAAGAAAAATTTATCTGTATATTAAAAATAACACAAGCAGGTTTTAAATATGAAGTGTGAGTTCTCTTTGCTAAATGCATTTTGTTTTTACAAAGAAAAATAATTCCGATAAAAGTTCCAAAGTTCATTTATATCCTTCTACCTAGATATTAATGTTTATACAATTGGCATCGTCCACTCCTACAGCAAATAAAGCACAAGATATTGATTTGATTGCTGTAAACACCACACCATTACTGCTTTAAGACATGAACAAATATTGAAATGTTATTATTAAAACTCTTTTTTGAATATAACTATAATAAAGGGTAAAATTGAAGAACATTTCTAAAACTCCAGATAGTTCCTGGGAAAAAAATTATTTTAGGTTAAAACTTCTCTATTTATAAGCATTTCCTCTATAAAAAGACTTGGAATTAATGACTAGTATTGACAAGTTAAGAAAAATTGTGACACAGGAACTAACAACAGGAAATGCAATTTATTGCTGTTAGTACAGTGCACCACTCAAAGAAAACTCGAGGTTAATGAGAGCTTGTTTGGACCAACCTTTCCTGAAAGGAGAATTACTAATTACTGTGAAGAAAAAAAAAAAAAAGATATCCAACAAAGTGTGAATATCAACATCTATAAACACATTTCTCTAATACTATATACTAATTTAGGTTATTTCTAAAAATGAAATGCTAATCTATTAAAAATTTAGTTTAAAAACAATATTATAGACAAACACTAAATTCAAAAATAATGGCAAATAATTAAGAGTATTTTAAATTAAACATTAAATATATATACATATATATAGTGTATATATATATAGTGTGTGTATACTATACTATATATATATATATATATAGTATATGTATATAGTGTGTGTGTGTGTGTGTGTGTGTGTGTGTGTGTGTGTATAGTGGTATAATGTATATTATCAGTATTATAAAAACTTAAATCACCAAGTCATTTCTGAAATAGTTCGAAACATGAAGAAAACTTTCACCAATATTTTCTCTTTACCCTGATCTAGTCAGAACTTCAAACATTTAGAGGTTAAATTCACCTATAGAGTACATCTTACAAATCACTAACAAGAGTACAGAGAGATGCAAACATTAGTTATGTACTTTGACAATTTAAAACTAATTTAAAATTTTCCAGTGGCTTTTAAATTAGTAATAACACTATTCATTTAAACAATAAGATAAAATAATAGGAAAACCAGAAACCATCAGTTACAGCTGGACTTTAAGTTATCAATATTTTACCAAAAAGCCTTATACAATAGACTTGACATGAACGTTTCCAGATTTATGCTGCAGCCACCTGTGCTCAGAATAACATAATGTGTGTAATTGTTGAAGAACCTAAATGGCAAGCACAATTCATTTACTACATGACACAGAGTTCTATATCCAACAAAATAAATAATCAAGATCTGTTCATTAGAGAACTATCGATAGGTAAAATTAAGAGGCGGGAAACCAAATGTCTTCCATTCAATAAGTAATTCTCTTTACTTCCTGTGGGATCATCAAATACATTTGTTCTCTTTTGTCTCCCTTCCAGAATCCATCTGGAACCACCGTGAGAACTTAAGTCTGTTATCTAAGGTTCCTAGATAAATGTAGTAAGCACCTTCAAAAAATTGTGCATTATCCTGTTGGAAACTATCCCTGAACATAAAATTCAAATCAAAATTCACCCATGTAAAGTAGTATTATAAATATGAATGTAATTCCCCACCACAATTACCCTTTATATTCAACCAGCCATTGTAATGTCTCCCTTTTTGGCAAATGAGACAACCTTTGAAAAGGACTTAATTTATTGTGAATTTAAATAATTTCATTAGGAATTAAAAGCTTGTTCCTTTGGAATGTGTCTATACAATAATGATACAAAAGCCACATAAATCATATTTTAAAATGTTAAGAAAGGTTATAAAGATTTTAACCTTGAAGATTATTTTCATAAAAACAAACTCTGAGGTAGGTATAAGAATAATAAAACAGTAATAACATTAATTAATAATATTATAACAGTCAACAGCTACGGGGGTGGCAGGACCTGGGGTGATTCATTGTGTTCTCAAATGCAGCAATCTGCCAGCTAAAAAACAGAAACACTATGTCAGACAGACAAGAGGTAAAAATCATGCTTCAAAACTTGCTCACTGTTTGACTTCAGGCAAATTAACCTCTCTGATCTTTAATTCCAACAAGTGTAAAAAGGATGCCCTCAAATGTCAAGTGCCAATTCCATTTCCTAAGTCTATTTTCTGATAGTATTGAATATAAAATGTTTCAGCTGACACCGATTTAATTACATTTGTTGCATTTATTATCTCCATATTAAAAAAAAGTTAAATAAAGCCATTGAAAATCAAAGAATCACTCCTTAGTGTGATTAATAAGTGTTAATATGCAAATCTGAACTCACCACAAAGACTTCTATACACTACCTAAAAATACATGGGGAACTTTCTAAATGCCAGATAAGCACAGTATTTTACAATTATTTATCTACAAAATACTATATTTTCCTTTAAAAAAATAGCAAAACATTAGCCAAATTCACACTAAGAAACATGTTATTGCCTTAAACAGCAGCGTATGGAAATTGCAGAGAAATGCAGTAGCATTCAATACAGGAGTGGGGGTGTGGGAGTGATTATATCATTATCACAAAACATTTTTCTTTTTACAAACAGAAATTTATTTCTTAGATGGTTGGAGGCTATAGAATATAAGATCAAGGCACAGCACAAGACATTTAATTTTTATTTGATTGTAAAATATTTTTAAATTAGAAGGAAGAAAATGGCTCACAAAAAGAAATAGATGCTTAAACATAAAACTGTTACATGTGACAGTATTTTTTTAAGGTCACCACATGTCAACATCACTGCATTTTACCAAACTTAGGAAAATTATGTTATCAAAAGATATTCACAAAACTAAGATCATTCATAGCTATTTGAATAAGGATAAACTGGTTAAGCAAGTCTTTCTTCACTTCTCAAGTAACCAGAAAGTGAGATTACACTTTGCACTTATTTATTAAAGGTTTTTAAAACTTTTTAAAACAAAAATGGGAATAGGTGATTCCAATGTCACCAATTTTTGCTTTCCTAAAGCAGAGAAAAATTACATGCTCAGATAAAATTTTCCAAAAATAGGAAAATAAAACACATGTATCTAATCCTGTAAGTTCAGAATCTTTAGTTTTGATTTCAAAAGTTGCTTACTCTTTTACAGTTACAGCCAACATATTCATAAGCAAATTCAAATTTTTACTGTTTGAGTTACTTTATAAACTATGTTGGTGAGCTGAGCAGTATTTTGCTCAGCAGTAAAAGAGTGCTGAGCAGTACTTTGCTTTTCAGTGATGAAGGTTGGGTACAAAAGACTATTCATGAAAAATTAACACATAATGAACTGTTTTTGTTTCCATTCAAAACCCTATAGTTTATTAAGTCCCAATTTGTTAGACGGACATAATAATTCATTCTTAGAAGTAGATGAATGTTAATTCAAACTGCACTTCTCATTAGCTATTAAAATGTTCAATTCTGGGATTTTATGAAAGGTAACAACACAGGAACAGGTTTTTAACAGTTTATCTGAAATTGTCAGTAAGCAAACTGAGTAGCCAAGCTCTTCCTGCTACCTAGAAGATAGCAATTAAGACCTGCTCCTTACCAATTTAGACTGAAGTTTAGGTGCTTCCAGCTCCTTACATTCTTAAAAATTATTGAATATTCCACTAGCTTTTGTTTAAGTGGTTTATATCTATCAATATTAATTAAACATTTTAGATACTAAAGGAGAAAATTTTAAAACACAAGAATACATTTCTCATCACAGTTTTCTTGTTCCCTGCGTATCTCTTACATAAAAACTCAAAATGATTTTTTCTTGTAAAAAAAATAAAATCTAACTACAAATTATGATTATTAAAAGTGCTAATGAAGTTGCTAATCTAATAATGCAAGTATTAAATTGATTTTTGGTGTCAGAATTTCTTAAATAATGATTTATTTCCCTATCCTATTTATATCCTAACACACTTAAAGTATTCTACCTTATCAAACACATTTTATGGGGCAACATTTCATCATACACTAGGATTACAAATTTCAGAGATTTAAATTAGATTCTGTTATTTTTTTTTTAAAGATTTATTTATTTTTTTTATTTATACATACAAGCTGGGGTACAGGCCAGAGGCATGGGGCGGCGAGAGGGTTCACCAGAGACAGAGTGGGGAGCAGAACAGGCAGATCAGAAAT
The DNA here is from genome assembly GCA_004024925.1 of Scalopus aquaticus. Classification (NCBI taxonomy): domain Eukaryota; kingdom Metazoa; phylum Chordata; class Mammalia; order Eulipotyphla; family Talpidae; genus Scalopus; species Scalopus aquaticus. Next base: position 12,597 of record PVIJ01017982.1, on the reverse strand, counting down.
ACACTGCTGAGGGGAGCAGCGGGCAAGGCAGGAGAGGTCTGCCGCACCATGTGGGATTCTCCCCGGCCAGGCGTCGAACTCGGGTCGCCGCTGCCAACAGCTCCACAGCGCAGCGCTTAACCGCTGCGCCACCGGGGAGGCCCCCTAGATTCTGTTATTAACATCAGGAATTTCAAGGATCTATTATAGTAATGGTTTAGAAGGAATTCACGGAGTCAACTTTCAACACAGAATTACACTTGAAATGTATTTCTGAATTCTATTTGCTTTTTGCACACACTTTCATAAATAGTTATCAGGAAGTATGACTTTTTTTTAAAGATTTATTTATTTATGCATACAAGAGCTGGGGTGTGAGCCAGAACTGGGAGGTGGGGGTGGGGGGAGGAGCTGGGAGAATTCACCAGAGACAGAGTAGGGAGCAGAACAGGTGAATTGACTGAAATACACTGCTGAGGGGAGCAGTGGGCTGCACCATGTGGGTCAGCTCCCTGGCCAGTATTGAACTCATGCTGCAGGGGCTGCTGATAGCTTCATAGTGCTCAGACTTAACCCCTTGTGCCATCAGGGAGGCCCCAGGAAGTGTAACTTTAAACAAATAATTTTTCAAAAGAAGCTGTACAACCGCTTTAAGATTATTTGTTGATCTTATAAAGCATTTGATTCCCAGTTAGGTCATGTTTGAATATTTAGATTGTGGAATGATATTTTATTATGCTACTTCCTTTCTATTTATCTTTTATTTAAATAATTCACTTTTACAGTATCCTATATTCACCCTATAGTGTTAGCCATATAGATTAGTCCTATATTATAAGAATTTAGTTACTTAATTTTTATATCAACCTGTTTACTCATTATACTTATAGGTAGGTTATATTTTCTACCAAAATGGAGACTTATAAAAAATTTATTATAGGGACCTCCCTGGTGTAGTGGTGATTTTGTCAGGAAAGTGGAACGCTTCATATATTTGAAATCATTAAGATAATTTGATTTTTATTGTTTAAAACAGTGGTTTTGCATGCTTCAAATCAATACCCCCTTTTTATAATAAATGTTTAATTTATTTATTTATAGATTTATTTTGTTTATTTATGCATACAAGATCTGGGATGTAGGCCAGAGGTGCAGGAAGTGAGAGGATTCACCAGGGAAGAGTGACCTATGACCTGATCAACAACAGATAAAGATTGCTCCGTGGTTTCTTATGTGTCCTCTGTATCCTTAAACACACAACATACTATAATCCACCCATCAACGTTCCTACTCAAGGAGTAGCCTGAAAATTCTCAGCATTTTTCAGGATTCAAACATAGAAACGTTCACAATCATGGACTCCAAAATAAGAATCTACCTGGAGTCCAGCAAGACGGCAGCAAAGTGAAGACCCCAGGCTCCCTCTTTCAAACAGGAACCATAAAACCAACCCAACACAAAGCCAAAGACCCTGAGGAAAAAGCAAACTTTCATCATAAAGGAGGATTGATCCGTCACACCAAAATGGGTAGGAAAAACTTAAATGAACTCGGTTTAGAGTGGTAACTGGAGACTACAACCACAAGAGGGAGGAGGGCCTGTGGTGAAGGTCCCCACAGTTACTGACTTGCACACACACCCTAAAACACTGTTGGAGGTAATGCGAGCTTGTGGAGCCGTGATGGAAATCAGTCTGGATATATCTTAAAAATTATATTAGAATTATCATACAACCTGTCAATCCCCCTGATGGGCAAAGATCCACAGAATATGAAACAATCAACAGAAAAACCCCTATTTTCCACGATGTTCATAGCAGCAGTACTTACAATAGGACATGGAAGTAGCCTAAATCTCCTTATGTAGAGGAATGGATCAAGAGGAGTAAATATACACCTTGGAGTATTATACTGCCATGAGAAAGGGTGAAATACAGACCTTTTCAATGAAATGAAGGGAATTTGCAAGAATTATGTGCAGCAAAGTGAGACGGAATGATTAAAAATAAGTATCAGATATTCACATAGCAGACAATTCCACATTGTAAAACAATTTTAAAAGCCAGTGAATATCCAACCTAATACTATTCAGCAATCAAAAAAGATAAACTCATGCCATTTGCAGCAACATGGATAGAGATATAAAGGTTTGTGCTAAGTGAAATGAAACAGAAGGAAAAGGATAAATATTGGATGGTTTCATTTATATGTGCAATATAGAGAAAGTGAACAAAAGAAAAAAAATAAAAATAAAAGACAAAACTTGCAAGCTGACCATAGATCTGAGGCACACAACAAGCTGAGGCAAGAGCATAAAGGACTATGGTAATGGTTTATCAGTGTTGCGGCAGTGAGAGAATGACGGGGACTGAGTCTGAGGGAAGAACCCAAATACTATACAAAAATGAACAATGACATAAGGATTAAAAATAAAAAAAGCCTAGTGAATATCAATAAACAAACATCCTAAGGTCTCAGAGGTTAAGTGTCTGGGAGAGGTTAAAGGACAAGGGGGTATAAGGGATGGAGATAGGGGAAAAAAGACATACTGATATGGGACTCCCTGGTGGCGCAGCGGTTGAGCGCAGCGCTGTGGAGCTGTCTGCACAGCATGATGCTAATCCGACGCCCAACAGGGGAGATTCCCACATGGTGCGGCAGACCTCTCCTGCCTCTCCCGCTGCTCCCCTCAGCAGTGTATTTCTGATCTGCCTGTTCTGCTCCCCGCTCTGTGTCTGGTGAACCCTCTTGCCGCCCCACGCCTCTGGCCTGTACCCCAGCTTCTATGTATAAATAAATCTTAAAAAAAAAAAAGACATACTGATATACTGAATAGCACTGTTAAATAAGTTGATCTAATTGAAAATATTGATTAAAACAATAAATAAGGACACTTGATCAATGGACCCTGCTCACTGATCTCTTATTTGATAACTTATATTAAAAGGGGTAGGGGGAGGTTGTCTTATTTCCTGCAAGTAGTGGCACTAGATATTCTTAACTAAGTAAGTAATTAATTAATAAGGGCCTCCCCTAATGAAAGGATGGTTATGATGGCTGAAAACTCACCACTTGGGGTTGTGGCCTTACTCGAGCCACTTAGTTTCCTCAAATGAAAAGCAATTGAATTCAGTCAAAATATTTTCAAGATTTTGGGGACTTTATTACACTATGACTCTGTGAATAAAGTATGGCAGTGCTACTTTTAGACAGAGAATCACAGAACCAAGATTTGGAAGCTACCTCTCCCATGCCCTGAGAACATATACTCTCTTAAGAAAGAACAGCCTAGTAGGTCTCTAGAAACTTTAGTATAAAAAACATTTTCAAAGGTTGTTGGCAACAATGTCACTAAGAGCCACGTTCCTCTACAGTCATTCAGTTATCAGTCATTCTGGCATCATGACATTAATAATTTTGTACAGAATAGTTTGTTATATATTACCATTTTTATAAAATGAAAGAAACACAATTCAGAGAATGCACAACTGCCTCACAAATCACATTCAAGATCCCATAATTTTTTATGAAATTTCCTATATGATGTCCAAAAGAATTTGAACCCTTGAGATACAGTTATTATTATATACTTGGTTGGTGTTTTATTTCCCTTTTCTTCTCCAAATTGACTTTAATGGAAACTTTATGGACAACAAAATTTCTCTGGATCCCATTTATAATCATATACACAAAGAACACATCCATTAGAATTAGCTTTTGTGCAATCTGAAATCTCAAGCGTAATGCAAGAACTCACATCAAAAATAACCTCCTAATTTATTTTTTTTAAGATTTTTTTTTATTTATTTATACATACAAGCTGGGGTACAGGCCAGAGGCGTGGGGCGGCGAGAGGGTTCACCAGAGACGGAGCAGGTAGCAGAACTTAACCGCTGCACCACCGGGGAGACCCAAAAATAACCTCCTAATTTAAAGGGGCAGTGACCTGAACTATGCCTGGACATCATGGCACTTGTGAAAATTTAAAAATAAAAATCAGATATTTGGTTCCTTCCCATAAGTTCTGAATGAGAAGGTCTGGGATGGGTTTAATTAAGCACCTCTCTTTTCCATTAAATCATAATTAGAAAAGAGCAAAGTAGGATACAAAATGTAAATAAAAGATATAAATAACAATTTTTAAAAAGTTGAAATATCAGGACCCCACCCCAAAAAAAAAAAGAAAAGAGCAAAGCAAGGAATAAGCTGTGCTGTTTCAAGTTTAGCAAGTGGATTTTACGTGAACTTTTAAGTAAGAACCAGTCTTAAAGATTACTGGCAAGAGGGTAAAAGGTAAGACCTCCCCAAATCTCAATCCATTATAGTTTCAATGAGAGTCCTTGATAAAATATATTACAACAAAAGACACTATGATTTAAACACAAAAGCTAGTGTAGGTGCTAAAAAGGACCAAATTACAGAACCAAAACAAAATAATACTGTTTGCTTGCCTCTGTTCTTGCTTCCTTACTCCAATTCCACCTATCCTGACCTCAGAGAGGTTTGACTTTCTCCTATGAACAGCGCATGCATTTGTTTTAGTTTTTAAGAGTTTGTAATAGTCAAATAACAGAATCTTTGAAAGAGAATTCGTGTCAAATGAAATCATCCATAGAAACACACTGTATCCATTAACTTATATTTTAGAGCAACATTTTTTTAAGACAACTGGTAAGAAGGGGGGTGGGGGAGAGACAAAAGCAATTTGGGGGCCATATAAAATTAGAGTTAACCAGATGGCGGCTGGTTTTCATCTCACCACCGCCCCCGCCCCCGCCCAGTTTTGTGTGTCACTCCCTGACTGCACTAATCAGAACTCTATTGAAAAGGACGGCTGTGTGAATTCATTGGAAGCCAAAGAAATCACTACAGAAACAGTCTACACAACCCGGAGATAATCCTGTAAGTTGACCAGTGTCAAGATTTGAATACTAAAACATACAAATCCAAATTTAGATACCTCTAAGATAATTTCCATTACAGTGGAATGTATCACTGTAGTTTTTCTGCATCTAATGCATAAAAATGAAAGGAAATTTAGTTTTCAACATCATACTCCCACTAAAACAACTAGCAATCAATTAGCGTTGTCAGCAGCAAAACTCAATTTTCTCCCCTGCATGTGGAGGTGAACCTAAAGAACAGATTGATAATTCCCGTTGAGAGTATGGCTAAGTGTTTCTAAGCAACCTTGCTCCATCATCTTCTCTGACAAAAATAAGGGAAAGAATTTGAACTGCAGGCTGATGGAGCTCTGAATACTAATGATGAGGCAAGGAGGACTGCTTCATTGTTGACTTTGGGGAGAAAAACACAGGAGCAGCTTCTAGCTGTAAATAAATTCTAATTAAAACATAGTGTACAGCTCAAGTAGCTGAACCCTAGCCTAGAGATGAAGTTACTTCCGTGACTGTCCATTCATATGAGCTGGATCATTAATATGCCTGTATATTTAGTTTAGCAAATGACCGGAGTGTTTTCTAGAAATTACGTTGAGGGGTGGGGGTGACTACCCCAAACAAGTCCCTTTATTTGCTATGGAATTTGTTTAATCCTCTTAGGAACACAGACTGATAACATTCTAAAATCAGCATCTCTGCCCAAGAAACCTTTCCCAGTCACATGCTCTGAGTTATATGACTTCCCAGAGTCAAAACTAAAAACGTTTCAAATAACTGGTCATACTGTTGAATACCACACAGCATGGCAGACTATATCCAATATGGATGAAAATCAAGGATGCTTTTCCCCCCACACCCTATTCCTTGTCTGCCCTCTATCCCTTTAATAAAATAAATGTGAAAAGAATTATCTTCCCTGGCTATAAAATGGGAATAAGAAATAATTTTTCCCAATGCAAGTGACTAACAGAACTCCAAGTGACTAACAGAAATACACACACACACACACACACACACACACACACACACACAAAAAAAAATAAATATTTTTAATATTTAAAAAACGTAAATCAGAACGTTATGCATTTTAGGAGTGGAAATCGTTTAATACGGCAAATGATACAAGAATAAACTTTAAATTTGTGACATCACCTGAGAATATTTCAACTACTATTCAATAAAAATGTCATGTTTTCTTGATCCAATCATCTATTTTTGGACATCTGGGTTGCTTCCATACCTTTGCTATTGTGAACAGTGCCGCAAGATGTGGTACATATACACAATGGAATACTATTCAGCATTCAAAGAAGATAAACATATGCACTTTGCAGTGACATGGATGGAATTAGAGGGGATCATACTCAGTGAAATAAGCCAGAAAGAAAGAGAAAAATATCAAATGGTTTCACTTATAACAGGACTGTAAGGAAACCAAATAGGAGAGAGACAATCAGCTGGGGGCGGG